>CP139504.1:57110126-57239739 GCA_021014915.2 Artemisia tridentata subsp. tridentata
TCAGGTATGAACAAACACTATACCAACTTAGTGAAGCGATCAAAGAAGTTATTTTTCTTAAAACCTCACATTTTTATGTGACAAAACATTGTTACAAAAGTATTTTTGTAATTACAAAGAAATGTTTTAATAAGAAAATAAATTTGAATTTCAAATTTTCCAACAGCTGGTTTTCCCGCCCAAAGCTGTTAAAATTTTCACCACACCAGGACAAAGTCTGTCGGGACGGTCCCATAAACAGGTGACGGTCCCTTATATATATGGGACCATCCGAGATTTAAGGGACCGTCCCCGCTCCTCCTGGTGCCTATAAATACTGCGCTGTTTCTTCAGAAAAATCAGACCTCTTTGTACAAAAATAATAGTTGGAATGTGCTCCAATAAAGGGCATGGACAGAAGGCACAGGATGAAGGACATGGACGGAAGGCTTGGATGGAAGGCGCGTCTGGATGAAGGGCACGTGTACCTACCACCCAGGTTTTAAGGGGACATGTTCCCTATGATGACATCAACTACAGTAACTCAGGTACTATATATGCACCACCCTTGGTGGTTGTATAGGTACGACACCTCCTACCTCTCTCTACTTTCTCTCTCTAGAATTACTCTTAATTAGAAGGTTCATCCCTCCATACTTATATCCCTCCATACTTAGAGTAGGGGATTGACTTGACCGTCGGAGGGTGGTCCCGAGGCTCCGGCCTCGGGACTCCTTCTAACGGGTTCTTTCTTGTTTGTAGCACACTTCAAGGCTCAGGAGTGAGGATGGACGGCACGTGGAAGCTGTCCGGACTTGCCTAGCGGAATTATGCTTCAACAAATTGGCGCCATACGTGGGACCCGTTATTCATTCTACCACGGCTAGGAATGATGGGTCTCATTTCTAATTCGCTTCTTCTAGAACCCTTCATCTACCCTTCGGTATGAACCTTTCATCTGCCCTTCGATATGAACCTTTCATCTATCCTTTGGTGTGAACCTTTCATCTACCATTCGGTATGAACCTTTCATCTACCCTTCGGTGTGAACCTTTCATCTACCCTCCGGCATGAAACCTTCCATCTACCCTTCGGTATGATGGCATCCATCAGCCCTTCGGAATGAGGGGCAGAGGTGGGACCATAAGAGAGCAATGCCGGAGTGACATGTGGCGGCTGGAAAATAATATGCAAAAAGGGGTCTTGACAAGAATCGAACCTGAGTCTCCAGGTTAATAAGCCAACGCCTAACCATTGGACTAAGAGTCCAATGCTTGGTATGTATCCCTTTTTTATTCTTTTAACATGTATCTTGGGCTGAGTTGGGCCAATAAGATTTGGGCTTGTTTATCAACCAGTTTATTCTTTTATATACTTAGATTTAATTTCAAGAGAGCTTGTAATTGGAGGTCATATCATATTGTGCCACAATGTTTGCAACCTTCGTAATACACAATGATATAACATTGTAGAATATTTAGCTAAGTTGTGGCTTCACTAAGAACTCCCACATAGGCCTATGTATAATTTTGATGAACCACCTGCTGTCTCATCTACTCTGAAATGGGACCATTTTTTTTTTTTTTTTTTTTTTTTTTTTAGCCTTAACTCGAGCATGTTGATTTTAGTTTTCCTAACATACAACATTATCATATATGTTACTGGAAAATACATTTCGACTATAGATATAGCGTAAACTATATTCCTAACAAAAACCACAAGATGCCAACTGACACCAAACACAATACGAGCACAAGCCTAAACAAACAAAAAAAAAAGGATGCATAAAAAAATAAAATAAAATAAAATAAAATAAAATAAAAAAAAAAAAAAAAAAAAATAAAAAAATTCCGAAGAAGTGGGCCTTTCGGTATAATACCCTCTGACCTCGACCTTCGTGGTATAATACCCTTTCGGTTGTGACCTTCGGCATCTACGCCTCCTTTCCTCAACCTTCGGCATCCGTTGATTACACAACTTATGTGCGTACAATAATCATCCAACTATATAATGATGAAATTCTAACGATCATTGACATATTCCTCTACGACATTCTCTACGTCGTTACTTTTAGTCCGTCTCTTACGGACCGTTTCCGGAGGAACGGTCAAACAAAAAAATAATAATAATAAATAAATTAATCACGCGCCAAGAACAGTTGCAAGATTCAAGATACAGCGGGTCAATAGCCAACATCAGCAACTCAATAGCCAACATCGCTACTTCTGGACAGTGATCGATTTATAGTTGTGGCAGTGGCAGAGAAAGAGATACTCCCTCCGTCTCAATTTAATTGTCCATATTTCCTTTTATGGATGTCTCAAATTAATTGTCCACTTTCCTTATTTAGTAAAAACTAGAGAATCTAGTGGAGGAATATTTCATTTTAGTGGTTGAAAATTAAAGTGGCATCACTTTTATCAAACTTTGTGTTTTCTCTCTCCTGACAAATAAATTGAGACGGAGGGAGTAAGAGAGATGGATTTTGGTTTTATTTTTTGGAAATAGAAAGTTAGGTGGAATGGGAAGAGAATGAGTGACATGTGTGGTGATGATAAGCTTTTTTATATCATTTTCAATACAAGTAGCCCACAACTCTACATATGTAGACCTTTTACACTCTCTCGAATCTAAGTTGTGATGACAAATGATTACTTTAAAACCCTCCATCCCTAAATAAATGTCCACTGTTGAATTTTAAAGTCTTTTTTCTTCAACTTTGACCTTAAATTATTTCATTTGTATTATATAATACTTGATGAAAATTATACAAATGAAAATACGTTTAAAACCCAATTCATTCATATATTTTGCATAAATTATTACATAACACAAACAAGATAATTTAAGGTCAAAGTTATAAAAGGAAGACTTTAAAAATAAATAGTGGACACTTATTTAGGGACGGAGGGAGTATTTTAAAAGCATTGAACTCCGTAAAATATTTACTAAATATATAAAGCTATAAGATTTTTATATACATTAAACCGAAATTTTAATACGGTCCGGCTTAGTATGGGCGCTAGGATGGGCGGCGTATACAAGGGAGACGGGGCTCCCAAAATCAAACGCGTCAAAATTACAGTTTCACATCTTATCTTTCAGCTTACTCTAAATTTTAAAAATGATTATTAAATTAAACATTGTAGTAATCTGGGCATAGAACCTAAAAGCAAAATAATTTTACTCAAGTTCGACAACTCTTTCGTAAAGACCAAGCCAACGACTCAATAATTCTCTGGGCGTCATATGAGTATGATCTTGGAGCGACAATGTTAAAAACTTATTAACCTATATTCGATCTCTTATCCTTGGTACCGACGTGTTATTTATGAGCCTTTGGTTGCGTGAAAATCAATAAAAAAATAAAAATAATAGTAATGTTTCGGGCCACAATTATTTAATGTTACCAACCAGAAAAATGTATATATTCGGCCAGTGTATTAAACTTTCGGGAATTAATGTTGAATTTACGATACTTGACATCCGGCTGTCAAGTATGAGGAAACACCACATGTTTGGTATTTAACATTCATGAATAACGTCGTTGTTAATTGTTGATTATGTTATCTAGTACTTTGTTTTATTTAAGTTCAATGATACTAACAAACTATAGCACCGTTGAACTGGGGGAGTATAATAGTATGGCACCTTCATCGGTTATGTTACGGTTCGGTCATGACCCGAATGTTGTATTGATACAAGTGAAATATTTTGTTTGTCATATTTAACGGGAGAAAGCAAAAAAGCTTTCAAGTTTTATTCTACAGGACTGGCAAGCATAAGGTGATGATTTCGTAAAGCGTGGTCAATGAGGGCGATAAACATCGCATGTTTGATATTTAAACACGCATGGGTAACAATTGTTGTTAATCGTTTAATACTTTGTTTTATTTAATTTCAACGATACTAATAAACATTAACACCGTTAAACTGGGGGGATAATAGTGGTATGATACCCCCATCGGTTATGTTACGGTTCGGTTTTAACCCAATTTTTCTATTGATACATGAAAATATTTCGTTTGTCATATCTAACGGGAAAAGGCGAAAGATCTTTCATGTCTTATTGTGCAGGAATAGGTGTATGAGGTTCCACATGCATAACAATTACAAGAAACGGATGGTGCAAAACACTCCGACTCTAAGGAGCGGATGGTGAAAATCACTCCGTTGTCAAACTCCGACTCTAAGGAGCGGATGGTGAAAAACATTCCGTCTTCAATAAACTGATGGTGCAAAATACTCCGACTCTAAGAAGCAGATGGTGAAAAAGACTCCGTCATCAATAAACGGATGGTGCAAAACACTCCGACTCTAAGGAGCGGATGGTGAAAAACACTCCGTCATCAATAAACGGATGGTGCAAAACACTCCGACTCTAAGGAACGGATGGTGAAAAACACTCCGTCATCAATAAACGGATGGTGCAAAACACTCCGACTCTAAGGAGCGGATGGTGAAAAACACTCCGTCATCAATAAACGGATGGTGCAAAACACTCCGACTCTAAAGAACCGATGGTAAAAAATACTCCGTCATCAATAAACGGATGGTGCAAGACACTCTGACTCTAAGGAGCGGATGGTGCAAAACACTCCGTCATCAATAAAAGAATGGTGTAAAAACACTCGGTAGACAAACTAAAAGCGGCATGTGTGTCGATGTCTACTCCGGATGGCTGTGTTTTCAGCTAGGTAAATTATTATGTGACTCCGCGTAGTCAATATCTATACGCCAAAAACTGATATAAAAACAAGCGTTTGGTGTACGTTTATGATCAAAACTTAAATCAAACATATAAACTTGTAACTCCGGAGCTATGTAAGTAGCAAAGTTAATAAAAAACAAGTGTTTGGCGTACGTTTATAAAATATATATATATATATATATATATATATATATATATATATATATATATATATATATATATATATATATATATATAGGGAGACTTTCTTGCGAGAACCATCTTATTTGCGAGAACTGACAGAACAAAAAAAACATTTATGCACGCCTTTTAAAATAAAATAAAAATACATGCGAATCATCAATAATCGTAAGTATCCACCTATGTTATTCAGTATCATCATGAACTCATCCTTTTTTTTTCACCAAAACCTTACACACGGCCGCAATATTGTCATTGCACGCCTTATAAGAACACCTTCAAAGAAAAATTTTGTATTTCCAATTTCTTATCAAATTCTTTAGAACAACCATTTAAAAAAAAAAAAAAAAAAAAAAAAAAAACATATATGTTGTTTTTAGAACATATGTGCAAAAATACAATTATTGAAGGCGTGCATGTATGTCTTTGGTGGTTCTGTCAGTTCTCGCAGATAAGATGGTTCTCGCAAGAAAGTCTCACTATATATATATATATATATATATATATATATATATATATATATATATATATATATATATATATATATATATATAAAATCACTTCACAAAAATCATGATTTTGGTAGAGAAGTTGTGTTTTATTTGTGCAGGAAACAAAGGGATTATGAAAAAGACATGTATGACTTTCGGCTTTCAGCCTCCGGGCAACAATGCACCTTGTGGGTGGTCCATAACCATTTGGAAGGAATTATGAAAAATATATAAATAAGGACGTGAAAAATGCAATACAATGTTCGAGTACAACATCATTGATAAAGGATACAACGATACTATACTGGGGGGACATGATGATGTATGTGCTAAAGAACTGTAAAAGCACACTTTTAAGTATTACATCATTAGTCTTCTACTAATAATGCAATACTGGGGGGACATGTTGACGTATATGGTCTGATAGACCCTACCCGTCAACAGTGGCGAAGCTTGCCAAGTTTTAGTGGGGGGTCGGGATCTAATATACAGAAATTTCACAATTAAAATGGGGGGTCGAAACCTAATATACCGAAATTTTTCTACACGAAAACTATATACCCCTATATCGCAAAAAAAAATTTCGGGGGGTCGGCCGCCCCCCCCCCCGGCCCCTATAAAGCTTCGCCCCTGCCCGTCAAGACACAAGATGGAAGGGCATGGATGGAAGGCACAGGATGAAGGGCATGGATGGAAGGCACAGGATGAAGGGCATGGACGGAAGGCACATGATGAAGGGCATGGACGGAAGGCACATGATGAAGGGCATGGATGGAAGGCACAGGATGAAGGGCATGGACGGAAGGCACAGGATGAAGGGCATGGACGGAAGGCTTGGATGGAAGGCGCGTCTGGATGAAGGGCGCGTGTACCTACCACCCTGGTTTTAAGGGGACATGTTTCCTATGATGACATCATCTACAGTAACTCAGGTACTATATATACACCACCCTTGGTAGTTGTATAAGTACGACACCTCCTACCTTTCTCTACTTTCTCTCTCTAGAATTACTCTTAATTAGAGGGTTCATCCCTCCATACTTATATCACTCCATACTTAGAGTAGAGGACTGACTTGACCGTCGGAGGGTGGTCCCGAGGCTTTGGCCTCGGGACTCCTTCTAACGGATTCTTTCTTGTTTGTAGCACACTTCAAGGCTCAAGAGTGAGGATGGACGGCACGTGAAAGCCGTCCGGACTTGCCTAGCGGAATTATGCTTCAACATTTTTGATTTAAAAGGTTACTTGATAGAATTACCTTTCGGTTCAATGTTCACAATACGTCATGCATGTATAGGTTTAAATTTATGTCAAGCCATCCACCCACCGTTAGACAAAATTAAATAATATGGATGGAAGAATACCACATCACTTTTATTATTTCTTTCTATATCAAGTTTTAACTTTTTATTTTATAACAAAAAGTATTCATTCGAAATGTAAATGATAAATTACAGGATACACGTAATTAGTCTTTGGTCAACGGTCTTACACCATCATACCACGTATTTGTGAGCAAATGTACATATCTTTATATTCAAATTGAGATATGCACGTTTCTTGTTGTTTATCCGCATATACCTTTACGACTACATTGACTAGTGCTTATGAGAGCATATTGTCATGTTAAATCGAAAAATCTTTTTTATAAAAGAATTCGTAGATGAATTGAATCAGGCAAATATAAAGGTGACAAACTGAACTTATTTGTTTGAGAATGAATCAACTCGTGTGTATTATTTCAAGTCACGCTCTACTTTTTCTAAATTATTTTTGTAAACTTTGTTTTTCTAGCAAACGTCACGTTCCATGTTTTTCATTCCCTTTTGCATTTCTACGTATTGTCTTTTAGTGACACTTTAAAAGGTGTCACTAAAAGTAAAAAAGTGTCAATAAAAGAATAATAAACGTGTCACAAGGTTCAGCACGAAATCATAAATAAGCTCTACCAAGGATTGCCTAGCATTTGGTACTAAGTTTCCTCATCCTTTTTTAGTAACAAAATGAATCAGAAGTAGGACCAAACTGAGAGTTAGCAGCATAAACAAAGAGGAATTTGTGAATGAGAAATACAAGTTTCCTATCTTCATAGGAATCAATGGAAGAATGTGTATTAGCTTCGCCCACACTTAAAAAGTGTAAATAGAAGTACATTAGGTAAAAATCTATCTATATTACCACAAAATAAATGTGAAGATAAACTTTTTGCTTTCAAAAACACATTTTGTACATAAAAAGCGTCATTAAATCTTGAGTAAACTCCAAAATACATCATTGTGGTTTACCCCGATTCGCACTATACATCCCTCTAGCAAAAGTTTCAACAGATATATCACTCTGTTGGTAAAAGTTAACCTGTATACATCCCTCCGTTAAAATAAGGACAAACGGTACAAATTATTTCTCCGTTATCTCCTAATGAGATATAAAATATTTACACCGTTAGTCCTCTGGGTTAACTGTATTTGCACCGTTAGTCATTTTTTACGTTTTCGTTCATTTTTTACATTTTTGTCTGTTTTTTTACGTTTTCGTCTGTTTTCTTACATTTTTGTCTGTTTTTTTACGTTTTCGTCTGTCTTTTTCACGTTTTCATCTATTTTTTTACGTTTTCATCTGCTTTTCCACAATTTAGTCCGCTTTTTTACGTTTTCGTCCGTTTTTTATGTTTTCGTCTATTTTTTTACGCTTTCGTCCATTTTTTACGTTTTCGTCCGTTTTTTTACGTTTCCATCTGCTTTTTTACGTTATAGTTCGCTTTTTACGTTTTCTTTCATTTTTTTACGTTTTCGTCCGCTTTTTTACATTTTTGTCCGCTTTTTTATGTTTTCATCAGTTTTTTTACGTTTTCGTCTATTTTTTCCGCTTTCGCCTGTTTTAAGGGAGGAACAAACTTTATGCTATAATTAAAACCTTCACATCCAAAAGTGTACATATATCCATCTGTTTTTTTATGAACGAAAACATAGAAAAACAGAAGAAAACGTAAAAAACGGACGAAAACTTAAAAAACGGACAAAAACATAAAAAAACAGACGAAAACGTAAAAAACGGATGAAAACGTAAAAAAAAGGATGAAAAACGTAAAAAAAAAAAAAAAAAAAAAAAAAAAAAAAAAAAAAAAAGAAAGGACAAAACCGTAAAAAATGACGAAAACATAAAAAAGGGACGAAAACGTTAAAAAACTAGCAAAAACGGACAAAAACGTAAAAAACACGGACGATAACGTAAAAAAACAGACGAAAACATAAAAAAAACGGACGAAAACGTGAAAAAGCGGACTAAAACGTAAAAACTGGATGAAAACGTAAAAAAAGCAGACGGATACGTAAAAAAGCTTACGAAAACGTAAGAAAACGTAAAAAACAGACGAAAACGTAAAAAAAGGACTAACGGTGCAAATACAGTTAAACCAGAGGACTAACGGTGTAAATATTTTCTATCTCGTTAGGAGATAACGGAGAAATAATTTGCGCCGTTTGTCCTTATTTTAACGGAGGGATATATATAGGTTAACTTTTACTAACGGAGTGATGTATCTGTTGAAACTTTTGCGAGAGGTATGTATAGTGCGAATCGGGATAAACCACAGGGATGTATTTTGGAGTTTACTCTTAAATCTTTTATGATTTTACGAACACTTTTTAAAAAGTGTCATTAAAATGTTTGCTTTAGTGACATTTTTTTTGTGTCACTAAAAACTTTGTCACTATACGCCTATTTTCTTGTAGTGCATGAAATCAATTAAACACGAAATTTCAAAATCTGAATTCAAAATTTTTTTGGTCGGTCTATATAATATTTAGAAAAATGTTCAAAAAAATAATACTGATATGATGAATGATACATTCTACATGTTAGATGCGGAGTATTTATTACTATAGGTGGTTGATAAAAGAACTAAATTAATTTGGTAATACTATACTATCTAAAGATTCAATGGCTAAATTTAATATGCAAGAGTGATTGTGCACAAAGGCATGTACGGTACAAGGTAGTTTAAGCTACATGTAGACTATATGAATTATTACAACCGAGGTCTCATTAATCGGATGTATACAAAGAGACATGCAGTTACATTGTGATCTTTAATAGGAGGTATACAAAGAAACACAGAGTTATTAGAACTTTTGGATGGCTCTTAATAATGATTTCATTTATTGTCAATTGTAAAACTTCCTCTATAAATACCATGCAGGTGGAGGTGGAAGCAAAGGTGGTGGTGGTGGAAAAGGTGGTGTAGCTCAGCTAAAGGTGGAGGTGGCGATGGCGGGGAAGGATCGGGTTCCATGAAGGCACCAATGATTTGTGTTCTAAATCCACATCGAGATACGTTTTAGTAGATATATGTTATGCATTGACTGATCTGTAGTATGTGTAAGTATTATATACGTATTTTACTGCAATGGTATTCCCAGAACTTATCTAACTTCAAACTTTCTGTGGTGCAGGGGAAATTAATTCATATGCATTATAGTTTAGACGTGAAAAAAGCGGTGCATGTATCCAAACACGTAGGTGTATTTTTTCTGTAAAAATTTTTGATAAATATTTTTGTTTGACTTGCTGAGTTGGCTACTGATTTGCTATGTTCATGTGGACATCAACATCCTAATATAACAAACAGTTCCTTTAGAAAAGGTATTTACTTTTGTTATTTGATTTTTATTTGTGAACTTGATGTCTACTTGAGATTCATTTGTGTAATTTTCTCTGTATTATGCAGTCAAGAGTATCACAACTATGTCGTGGATAACGGTCATACCATATCTTCTACCAGATTTGTGTTGGGGCTCCATCGTCTCTTAAAGGTTTCTTGCTCATGATTTTGACTCTATGGTTGATAACATTACTTAAATGTATATGGGTTCATGGTCAAAACATGAAATTTTGAGTTGGGGTAAAAGGTCGAATTGGGATGTGTGGTTGACCTAAAACACTTTTTTCCAAAATTTTATTGTTTTTGTCATGACAAAAACAATATATTATTTCAATTTTATTCTTCTAATAAAATGATTAGGAGGCTACATGCATTAAACATACAATTCGGACAACTTTTAACAAGTTTGCATCTTTTTCATGTTATTTTTTATGTATTTTACCTATTTGACCTGTTATAGAAAAGAACATCGCCCAAATTGAACCACTCATTAGTAAGTGATCAAAATTATCATTTCTACTTAACTACATTATTCTCACAACTTCTGTTTTTCTTTTTTCCATTTATAGATGTATTGAATTTGAAAATGGCAAGCGAGTACAAGTTTCTCAATCAGAGTGGGTGCTTAAAAATTAACGGTGTTGATGATGCCCACAACTTTATAATGCTAACGGTAACTTTAAGAGTATTTGCATGCCTCATGCGCCAATATTATCAGTTGAACGAGAAACGTGATAATTTAACCCACTATATATGTTTTTGAGCAGGAAGCCCTTGATGCTCTTGGATTTTCCTATCAAAACCAAGAGGATATCTTTGAATTGCTTGCTGCAATCTTATGGCTTGGGAATATTTCATTTGCAGTAATTGAAGAAGAAGAACATGTCAAGGTTAAGGTTGATGAAAGTGAACGAAGAAAGGAAGAGGTGAAGTGGTGAGAATGATGTTGAATGTGAAGAGATTCGAAATCAGTTTCGGTAATACTATGTATTATAACATATGAAGAAGAAAATTTTGCATGGAATGTTTAATAGAGTTAGTTCTAAATTATTAATGGAAACAATGCAAATACGGTCAACTTTACAAGGAAAGTCAATGGCAGTATCTCATCTCATTGTATTAGGCATAAAAAATATCTTACTAGCGTAAATTGAGAAACAATGGTCAATTTATGTGACCAGTTATGGAAGCAATGTGAATGGTCTATGTACTCTAGATTCATTTTTTTCTATTTAGCAGTTATTTATTGAATTTATAATCTACGTGAAAATTTGTTTTGTTCAACACATCACATATACTCTTGCAAAGAGTTTGAAGAATGTTTAAATTGTAAGCATATTTTAGTGAAGCATCACTCAAACCTTTCATTGTATATTTATTGTTTGAAATTTAGAGGTATAGCTCTCATTTGTACCAAGAATTCAATATTTTAGATACTTTATACTAAAGACGTGTATTGTTTTGGGAGAAGTTTGTAGTATGTATAATAATTAGTCGTCCGTTTTTCCTGCGATGCAGTAGGCCATTTGTTTTTAAATGATGGTGACGGTTGCGTGTTCGTTTTCCGGCATAGTATAGTGTTTTCTAGATTGTAATAGTGAAAGGATATTATTTCATGTTAATATGTAATAAACTAAAACAAACTGAAACATATGAATGGTCTTGGTCTAATGATGAAGGGATATTTGCTTATTGTGCAAGTATTTTGTGGTTGTTGAGTATTGTAGTCGCATGCTATAAAAAGATTGGTCATAAAATGTGGTATCTATCTATCTATCGATTATATATAAAGATTCAATAGCTAAATTTAATGTGCAAGAGTATTTGTGCACAAATACATGTATGGTACAAACAAGACATTGCACACCAAATGAAGTGAAAATAATGAAAATTCATCTATCCGAGTAATGAGTCCAAATATGAAAGGGTAACCATTAATATAAGAAAACCAATAGATTATAACCCCTTCATCTCTTTGCCTCCCATGAGTTACAACTTACAAGCAAACCATACTAAACCATTATATAAAGAGTTGTGTGGGAATGTGAGTTGGATGCATATGGACAAAATGTTTGCTGCTGCGTTAGTATATATGTTGTAATGCATGGTTGTTGTTAAACACTTTGGTATGCACCTTCCTATACACCTTTGTATATTTTAATGGATTTTAAAAATGGTTCCAAGGTTGATGAGCCAAATTTTGACATATACATTAATGCATTTGCTATTACTTTTCTCAAGTAATTTTTATTCTTTATTTATTTATTTTTATATTTTTTTTGTCCATATTACAAGGAATAATACATTAAAGATGATAAAGAGACATAGGGCACGACGAGTTGGTCAAAAAGGTTGTTCAAGACGGGTTACAACTAATGGTCAAGAAGGTCGTTCAAGACGGGCAACCTTTGTTACAATGAAGCTATAGTCCATCTTACAAATATGGCTTCCAAAAGAGAAGAAGATTATTTGTACGTAGGGTCACCCATAGCACAAGGATTTGTTGAGGATATAGCAACTGGGTTCTATATGAAAAAACTCGAATACATATATATATATATATATATATATATATATATATATATATATATATATATATATATATATATATATATATATATATATATATATATATATATGTGTGTGTGTGTGTGTGTGTGTGTGTGTGTGTGAAATGCTTATAACTTATACTTACATTTATATCTAAAAAAACCCATCACCGGCATAATGCTTACCATTAACATCCTAACCTTCATAAAAATGCTTATAACTTAGACTTACATTTATATCTAAAAATTCCCCATTACAATCATAAATTAAAAAAATAAAATAATAATAACTAAAACAATATTACTTATATTTATTTTAAATATCATAAAGACAAAAACAAACAAAACATTAAAAATTGTCAATACCAACAAAAATATATAAAACCAAACAACTAATTAAACTCATTCATCTTAATAGCATTAGCTTCTTCCTCACAGACACCAAGTTTCACTTGATAGAACAAATTATTTAACTTTTCAAGCAATACCCGATGCCTCTCTTGAGTCTTTCTAAAGAATCTAGCGATTCCAAAGCAACACCACGAGGACCTAAAGCTTCCATGTTCGCCATCATTGTATGGTTCTTCGCCATTACCCGCCTCAAATGTTGACAACAAGAAAAAAGTAATTTGGAAAGTGCATAATCTTGACCTCCCTGTTGCACAAACCATAAACGCATACAATCATACAATTTAGAAGAACCGACAACATTTAAAGTAATTAGTTTAGATAGTGTAAACTTAATGACTACCAACCATTAAGCTATGAACACTTAGATACAATTGGTGCAACGCACTGGCTTGACATTGCCTCGTAATATATAAAGATGCTAAACATTAGGGGGTTGGCATCACCCACGGTATGGCCTCTGCGGTATGTGATCTTGCACGGGAATACTGCCGCCGGTCATGCGGTATGGAGTGAGTGATGGTTTTTGCGGTATGGGATCACGCACGGGAAAAGGGAAGAAAATTGGAACGTTGGAACAAAATTTTGACATGCGGTATCGAATCATGCGGTATGGTGTGAGTAATGGTGATGCTAACAAAATTTGGGAGTGTGGTATGAAAAAGTAAGGGAATGATGTGGCATAAGGGGATTGGTTGGGAGTGAGTGGTGGGATTTTGGGTGAGTGATGAGTTGCCAACCCCCTTATATAGGCTATGTTTAAGACATTGTGACTATCCTTAGAGCACTTCCAACCATAACCCGGAGTTAAACTTTAACACACTGCCACGTCAGCTTTAACCCTTTCACATTTAACTAAAAAAAAAACACCCACAATCATAACTCACCTTTAACTCACCTTAACGCACCTCCTTTCAATGGTTAACACACCGTGTTAAACCTTAACACACCTTTAACTCACCTTAACGCACCTCCTTTCAATGGTTAACACACCGTCTTAAACCTTAACACACAAAAAATGCATACTTTAACTCGGCGTTAAGGGGATAACGCAGGTGCGTTAACGCACCCTTAACGCACCTCCTTTCATCCTTTAACTTGCTTTAACACACCTTGGAAATTTCTTTAACGCACCAAGTGCGTTAAGCGATGGAAGTGCTCTTAGAATATACACTCACTTCTTAAATTTAAATGCTTCTAACCAACTAATTGTATCACGCTTATTGGATGTTTTTTTAACTTTTAAACATAACCATTATAGCTACAAATAACAAAACTCATAATATATTAGTATTTCATACTCCGTACTCTTAGAGCTAAATCATCTAAAAAAATTTACAAATTTTCATATGATACTTGATGATGTACCCTCCGAACAGGTCAAGGACTCCCCTTCGAGCCTGTGCGAAGCCCTCTCTTCAGAGGCCCAGGTTAATCTCCTAAAACGTTTCATTGGCGTAAAACCATTCATCTATGAAGTGGTTACCATGTGGGAATTTGCCAATCGAAGCCTTAAGCCCTTCGGGGTATCTCTTTCGAAGGAACTAGGACGGAGAACCATTCTGACCTGGTCATACCCATGTCCCTTCTTCCCTTAAGCTTTCCCGCTAAAAGGGAGAACGTGGGTCACAAAGCCCTAGCGGTTACCACATTTCATGGGACGCCCCCATGATCTCCGAATCAAGTGCAACCGCCCTCTAAGGCCTATTTCTCCCCTATAAATAGCTTAGACGGGCCATAACCATGGTAATGTCAACTTAACTCTCTCAACTTACTACAAACTTACCATATCACATACTTACTCGCACGCCGGAGGTGGTTCGCAGGGTCCAACCCCTGCGCAATCACTTAACGTAGTGTTTTAGTATTTCTTATTTCAGGTTAAAGACAAGCTTGGCGCAACCTCAACACCCCGTAAATCCTTTGATCATCATCGAAGGCCTGGTCGTGCAATTTATTGTACAATCAGTGGCGCCATCCGTGGGACCGCTACAATTGGTCTCGTTATTTCCAAGCTTATAACCAACCAACTACTTTCACTATATATCCGGCATGGATCAAGGGAGAGAAGATACTCCCCCACCGGGTTTCTCGACCTTGACGCCATTACCAATCAACGACTCCAACAACCTTCCCCCAATAACCGCCTCCACGTTCACAATATGTTCTCACCCAGAAGTAACACCCAACCATCATGCTTCGACATCAGCTAATCCGGAGCCTATCATCAGTCCAGCCTTTGTCGAAGCCAACCACAAAGCGTTGGAATCTCTCTTAAGGGCTCGCAAAAGGCAAGTTAGGAATGTTGAGATGCGAAGGGAGTTGGAATACTCAATCGATGAGTATGACGAAGAGATGGAAATGGAGCCTAGGCCTCCGGCCCAAGGAGCAACACTCTCAGCCCTCAGGATTGGGTCACCAGTGGGTCGAAGGCTAAGCAGAAGGTCCGTTGGGTTTGAAGGAGTCCCGGAGAGGGCTCCTACTAGGAAAGAAGGAGCGGTTGTCGAAGGTTCCAACGGGAGGAGCCAACGAAGGGAAGAGACGGGGGTGAACTTGCCTCCATTGTTAGCAGCTCATCTTGGAAGGACCGAAGTAGGGTTTCCGTTGCAGCCTTCTCACGCATTAGGCGTAGAAGGCAATCCGCCTATAATTAATATGGGAGAAAATCTTCCTCCCAATGGTATGTACCCCTCGTTCCAAACTCAGTCTTATCCTCAAGGTTTATATCCTCCAGTAAATGGGCAGCCTAATAACCCAAATCTCCCTCAACCTTATGGGAGCATACCCTTCGGGCATCCTATGGCATACCCTCCGTACGCCATGGGAAATGGTTATCCGTTCGCCATGAACACACCTTATCAGTCCTACCCCAGCCAAACTCCTATGGGGATGCCCCCAAACAACAATCCATATAATATTGTACCCATGTATGCACCACCTTATAATTGTCTATACTCAGACCCTATGGGTTTAGCTACACCTTTCGTTAGGTGGATAGAAGACTACCCATTGCCTGATGGGTTGAAAATGCATTCGCATATTAGGACTTATGATGGGAAGGGGGATCCGGACAATTTCCTACATTTGTTCGAAGGGGTTATTAAGATGCAAAAGTGGGTTATGCCTGTGGCCTGTCACATGTTTACTTATACCCTGCGGGATTCTGCCCGTATTTGGTGGAATGGACAAAAGCCTGGCAGCATTGTCAATCTTGATGATCTCAAGGCTAAGTTCCGATCACACTTCAGTCAGCAAAAGAAGTTTACAAGGACCCATCTAACGGTGCACAACATTAAACAAAAAGAAAACGAAAGCACAAGGGCCTTCGTTACTAGGTACACCGATGAAACTTTACAGATCTTGGGTCTACATGAAGATCAGCGCATTTCGGGTTTCGTACATGGTCTTCGAAATCGGAGTTTGGTGGAATTCTTATCCACTGACCTTCCGACAACATACAAAGGGTTAATGGAAAAGACGTATACTTGGATTGAAGCAAAAGAGGTATCTACTAACGGTGCTCCGATCGACAGAGACAACAACAGCAAGTTCTCAAAGCATTCTGTGTGGGAAGGGTCAAAGAACAAGAACAAAAACAGAGACAGGTTTTCTCCGTACAAAGGTCCTAACCATGGTTTGCTGGGAAGCTTAACTAAGTCTCCGAAGGAAATACTTGCAACAGAGAGGGCTGCTAAGGCTTTCGAAGCACCCCCTCGTATGACAAGCAAGGGCAAAAACAGGGATACCAGCAAGTATTGTCACTTTCATGAAGATTACGGTCATGATACAAACAGTTGCAGGGAGCTAAAGAAACAGATAGAAGAAGCTGTGAAGTCCGGGCAATTGGCACATTTGGTGAAGGGTATAAAGAAGGGAAAGAAAAAAATGTCCGACACTCAATTGGCTAAGGATACTACTCCTCTCGAAGCTCCAATACTTATGGTTCGTTGGGGCGAAGCAAACTTAAAAAGAAAGGTAGCAGAGCAGGAGGTAAGCGAAGTAGGGGAAGTAACATTTCCTCCTATTACAGGCCAAGTCCCTTCGAATGATCCAGTGGTCATCAAAGTTCTAATCTTCAATCGAGAAGTAAACAGAGCCTACATGGACTACGGAAGCTCCTGCGAAATCATATACGAGCATTGTTTTCTTAAGCTCAAGCCTTCAATTAGATCGCAACGGGTTGACTCGTAGATACCTTTGGTAGGGTTCTCCGGTGAGCATTCTTGGCCTCTGGGAGAAGTACCATTGGACATAACAATTGGAGAAGGCAAGCTCGCAAGGACAGAAACCCTCACGTTTGCTAACGTAAGGTCCGATTCTTCATACAATCTGTTGATAGGAAGGACCGCCATGCAAAAGATGGGTGATGTGCGTTCCTAGAGGGTGTATATATTATATCCCAATTTCACTCAAATTTTAAAATTTTTTAATTACCTTATTACCGTTTTTCTAAGAAACACATACGAGCAAGTATACTCGTTCGATTGTAGTATTGTTGATGGTAAATAAGGATCGTCCCAAGGGACTACTAGTTTTGGTTTAAATAGTAGCAATAAGAATAGTACTTAAGATTGTCACGATCAAAAGCACTAGAAGCGATTTCAATAAACAATGGTTTCAATTCAACTCAATAAAAACTTGATGGTGACGGTGCCGGAATTATGATCAAACAAACAAACAAATAAATAAATAAATAAATACTTGTTTAGGAACCATGACTAATCGTGATAGAATGTAGAACATGTTTGGGTGAAACTTAGAAGGCACATGTCAATTTTCACAAGGACTTCTAGTCAATGGGTCATATCAAGAAAATCCATGTTTCTACTAGTTTCATGGGTGAGTCCTTTCGGCCAACTCTCATCCCACTACGCTAGCTCTTTTTGTAACCAAATGTATGAAAAAGTCGATTAGTTAAATTAGTTCTTACGAGTCTTTTCAACCCAATCTCGTGATTAAATATTTCTGAATCCATTTAAAAACTTGCATATTTGATATTCGTCACTTATCAAATACCAATCCGTTTGTCACTAACTCTTGGAATTAAACAATATTAGAGATCTTTTCAACCTTTAAATCCAATAATATTTAACCAACAAGTTTTAGAACACGAATTATATTTAAACAAACTCATGAAAATAACCACTTTTTCTAACCAACTAAACGTCCAACATTCATACGAAAGTCACATCATTCCCAAACAAGTATCACTAATTATTCCATAACAAGCATCATCATAAAACATAACATTGCATTCAACTTTAACAAGTCCAACATGATTAATTAAGAGTAAAGAAAATTACCCAAAAGTAAGATTACAATGAGTAATAAAAGAGTTATAGCACTCCTTGGGGCCTCCAATTGAACAAGGGAATCTTCCACCTCTTCTACTTATGATCTTTCTTGAGAATGGCAGAGATTTTTTAGCTCTTTTGGGTTAGATAAGTAATGTAATCAAGACCTTATGGTGTAAGGTTTGATTGTAAGTGTTGTTTTCAAAATGGGTGATTAGGGGTCTTATTTAAGCTTGTAAAACACCCCAAAAACTGTCATATTACTTCAATTATCATATAGGAGAGGGTAATGATCGGACTCAAGCCATTATGGTAGTTAAAGTTAAGAGTTAATGCAACTCTTCATCTCAGAATTCTCTCGACCTTCGGTCTGAACCATGGACCTTGGGTTTGGACATTGACTGAACCTTAGGTCGAGTTCCTGAACCTTGGGTTTGGGATCCCAGCCTCGACCTTGGGTCTGAAGTGTGGACCTTGGGTTTGAAACCAACTTTTTCACATAAATTTTAACTCTAAGCTAGCATGAAACTCCAACTTTCAATACACTTTGTAGCACTTAATCTTGACTTCATCCTTTCATCATTCTCATGTACAACGGAAATAATCATATCATGAATCAATATCTTTGTTGACGATCTTTTCTTCAATATTTACTTGAACTTTATAGCTTTTCTTCGTCTTTCTTGATATTTCCTTGTACCTAGGCTTGAACACATCTTTAACAACTTTTAAGCATAAAACAATCATAAACATAACTAAATAACATATAAAAACACACAAATAACGCGATAAAAACATGTACAAAATGAGCGTTATCAATGGGTATTGTAGTTTTCACCATACACGCAGCGGTGAAATTCCATACACCTTATGGGATAGGAATCGTATTCTTTAGTTACAATCAGGGGAAGACCAGAGATATTGGCAAAAAGATCAAAGAAAGTCCCGAAGAGCCTCCGAAGGCCATTCTAAGTTGTACAGATGCCGAATAACGTATTGTGGTAAATGAGCTCTATCCAGAGCAAACGGTGGTAATCAAAAAGCAACTCCCTGCCAACTTCAAGGCAGAATTGGAGAAGCTACTCAAAGCCAACAAGGATGTTTTCGCATGGACATACTCAGACATGACAGGGGTTCCTCGGACTCTTATGATCGATGACAAGCCCTTCGACACAGAGCATAAGCTTAATGAGTTCAAGCACATAGAACTAATTAAGCAGAAGCGACGAAGCCTGGCACCTGAAAGGAACGCAGCCGCTTGCAAAGAGGTGGATGAACTTGTACGAGCAGGAATTCTAAGAGAAGTAAAATACCAAACCTGGGTAGCTAATCCAATTATGGTAAAGAAGAGTGGCGGAGGGTGGCGAATGTGTGTTGATTTCACCGACATCAACAAAGCTTGCCCTAAGGACTGCTACCCTCTACCAGAACTTGATTGGAAGGTCGAATCCTTCTCGGGGTTCCGTTTGAAATGTTTTTTGGATGCCTACAAAGGGTATCACCAAATACAAATGGCGGAGGAAGATGAGGAGAAGACAGCCTTCTGCACAGGAAAGGGTGTCTACTGCTACAAGAAAATGCCCTTCGGTCTAAAGAACGCAGGGGCAACTTATCAAAGATTGGTAGACAAAGCCTTCCACAAACAGATAGGAAGGAACCTGGAAGCCTACGTTGATGACATGGTAATAAAAAGTAGGACTGAGGAAGACCTACTCTCCGACATTCAAGAAACCTTCGATCAATTAAGGGCAATCAACATGAAGCTTAACCCAAAGAAGTGTTCCTTTGGCGTGGAAGAAGGACAATTCTTGGGGCATCTGATTACAAAGCAAGGGATTAAAGCTAACCCTTCGAAGGTCAAAGCCATCACTGATCTACAAGCTCCAAAGTCATTAAAAGAAGTACAAAGCCTAAATGGGAAGCTCGCATCACTTAGCAGATTCCTGTCGAAAGGGGCGGATCATTCTTTTCCATTTTTCAAAACACTCAAGGGGTGTACAAATAAAAAGACTTTCCAATGGAGTTGTGATGCAGAAGCCGCTTTTCAAAAGCTGAAAGAGTTCATGAAAATCTTACCAACACTTACGGCCCCAATCAAAGGCGAAGTGTTGTTCATGTATATTGCGGCATCTTTCGAAAGCATTAGTGCTGTCCTTCTGGCAGAAAGGGATAAGAAGCAAGTCCCGATTTACTTTGTTAGCAGGGTCCTGCAAGGGGCTGAATTGAACTATCTGGAGTTAGAAAAGCTAGTCCTAGCATTGGTTTACGCCGCAAGGCATCTTCGAAGGTACTTCCAAGCTCATCCCATCACAGTATTGACCGATAAGCCAATTAAGCAGATACTGTCGAAGCCTGAGAAATCGGGTAGAGTAGCCAAATGGGCCATCGAACTGGGGGAACATGCAGATTTTCTCGATGAAAGACCCTCCGGACCTAGCCAAGACAGAGAAATCCCGAAAGAAAAGCCCCCAAAGACGAAGGAGGGGTGGAAACTATAAACTATTATCATTTATGATATTTGATGAAGCGAAAAGTGTACCGCTTTTAGGGGGTCATTTAAGCCCTAAGTCGTATTTATTTGATCAAATATTGCCCTAAATCGTTCCTTTTGTCATTTTAGGTACTTTGGAGAAGAAATCTGGAAAAGGAAGCATTTTAGACGTTTTTGGAGCATAAAAGTGAAAGAAAACGACAAAGTCTCCAAAGCTGCTGGAAAAGTACACGTGACGGCGTCAAGGATTGCTCCTGACGGCGTCACGGCTTGGTAAAAGAGGTGGATATGACAAATACACATGACGCGCCAGAAAGTTTTACAATGGAAGTCTGACGGCATCACCCTTTAAGGTGATCAAGGCCGTCACGGTTTAAGTTAAAGAGAGACGGCGTCAAGCACAATTGTGACGGCGTCAACACTTGACGCGCTAGAGTGGATTTTGGGGGATTAAAGAGGGACGGCATCAGGAAGACCATCCGGGAACCCTAGCCGCGGCGAGGTGACGGCGTCACCTCCTACAACGTGACGTCGTCAGCCCCTAAATTCTATATATAGTTTTGCAATTTTTAGTCATTAGTGTGCAACTTTGTGAGGAGAAACCCTAAGACGAATTTTCTGCCATTTTTAAGGGTTTTATACCCTTGGATCTCCCATGTTTAATTGAAGATAAGTAATCAATTAATCATTCAATATGTCTATGTGTTGTTTGATTATATCTTGTTCTTGTCTTTTAATTAACAGGCTAGGCTAGATTTATCTTGTGTTTGCTTAGATCTAATGAAACCTAACTATTGATTATTGGTTGTTGGTGTGTTATTAATTGTATTGGATGATTGTTTATCGATGTTAGGCTTAAGAAAACTGGCTAACCTCCTATACGGTAACTTGCTTGAACGTCTTAAGAAACATGAACCAATGCGTACTAAGGTTTTTATGGTTGTATTTAATGCATGAGCGAATTCTAGTGATCCCATGTTAGGAGCTTCTTAGCCGGCTCGACATAGGAGTGAAGTAGGAGCTTATAGAGTTGGGGAAGTACGTACGCCACCCCACGATTGGTATTAAGGAATACACCCGTCATTCACGCAATTAATACACACTAATCAACCGGTAAAAGATAGTTAGGGAGTAAGGAAATCTAAGTAAACACATTTCTCTCCATATAAGTTCCACAACCTTTTCATTTTCAGTTATTTTATTTTATTTGCAATTGTAGTTATTTGGGTTAGTTGACTAGCAACTAATTCCGCCCACTCCTTCAAACCCGAGATTTTACTTGCTTTCCATAAAATATAAAAAAAATACAAAAAGAATCTTCCCTCACCCTTAGACCTATTAGAGTAGTTTTTCAATCCTAACGACACTATTCTCCAAGAGAACGATTAATCCCCCGGTACTTGCCACTACACTATACTACATCGGTCAGGTACACTGCCTGGTGGGGATTGCAAGCCTCTTGAGATCCTTCGAGAGGTAAAACCTGTTGTAAGGTCGCAAAACCACGCATCAAGTTTTTGGCGCCGCTGCTGGGGAATAGTTATTGTTTAGGTTGAATTTTTATTTTATTAGGTCTACTCACTAGATTCCTTTCTAGTGAGATTTTTATTTTATTTTTCTAGGTTTTCTTTAGTCTATCTTTTTTCTTCGTTTCTTTGTTCGTAACCATTACCATCCGACATCATGGAAGGTGGTAATATCCTCGATCCCAACAACCCACCACCACAACAACACCCACCTCCTAGAGCCCGTACCTTAGGAGAGTATTCCCGTCCTAGCCACCAAGGCTATCGAAACACCATTGAGCTCACTCAAGGATCCAATGTCACTCCCTTGCGATCCGACACCATCCGGTTGGTGCAAAGCGGATGCGCATTCCATGGAATTCGTTCCGAAGATCCTAATCAACATCTCAAGGACTTTCTCAAAATCGTTGATTCCATAGACCTTGATGTTGCCACTCGAGAGATGACCCGACTACGTGTCTTTCAATTCTCTCTGCGAGACCAAGCTAGTCAATGGCTAGAGCGTCTACCCGCAGGATCCATCACCTCTTGGGATGATCTCACCACTCATTTCCTTGCTTAGTTTTTTCCACCAGGAAGAACTACCAAGCTAAGGAATGATATCTTGATGTTCCAACAACGTCAAGGCGAAACCCTCTACGAGGCATGGACTCGATTCAGGGACTTACTCCAAAAAGCCCCTCACCATGGCATAGAACTTTGGCTCCAAGTCCAAATCTTCTATGACCATATCAATCTCTCCACGAGGAAAACCATTGACCAATCGGCCAGTGGTAAGCTACGTGATCTAAGTGCGGAACAATCATGGGCTCTCCTGGAAGATCTTGCTCTTTATGACAACGAAAGTTGGAGTGATCCCCGTGATTTGAATAAAACAGTCAAGGCAATATCTTTGCCTTCGAACAATTCAAGCACTTCCGACCGTAGGATCATAGAACTTGAAGACCAAGTCAAGTTTCTTATAAAATCCTACGAGGCTCCTAAACCTTCAAGCCAAGTGAACAAAATCACTTCTTCATGTGAATTATGTAGTGGTCCCCACGACACTCGTGATTGCGTGGAACTCCCCGAACAAGCTTTTGCGGACTACGCATCCTCGCGTACCGACGGAGCGGGAGACAAGTGGTACACTTTCAAACCCGAGCCAAACCCCTACGGTGATTCATACAACCCCTCATGGAAAAATCACCCAAACCTTAGGTGGAAACAAAACCAAAACGCACAACAAACCAATTCTTCCAACCCACCTAATCGTTTCCAATCAAGCGGTTCCAACTCGAACCGTACTTTCAACAACAATCCTTCCAGCAATGGTAGTACCAATAACTTTGAAGGATTGATGTCCCAATTTATGGCATCTCAAGAAGCTCGTTTGGCCAAGTTTGAAGCCGATTTCAAACAAAAACAAAGCGAGATGACCAATAAGATTGACACTTTGTTGAAAGCCCTCAATGACCGAGAAATGGGAGCACTCCCTAGCAACACAGTCAAGAACCCGAAACTAAACGTCAACGCCATTTCATCGGTTTCGTCTCCTAGTTCTTGTCCACAATATTATTCGGTCAATTTCATGAGCACGTGTTTCAAACAAACCCAAGTCGTTCAAAATGACCAAGAAGTTATGATATCCAACACTAAATTGGTCAACAACATAGTTGAAACACCTCCCACTCAAAACCTTGACGAAGAATTCAAGGAGCTCCACCTTGAAAGTCCGGTTATTGATGTGTTGGATGAGAAGAAGCTCAAGTTAGGCGAAAAAGGGACCGCCTTTGTTCAAAACAAGCTACCTAAGAAGTTAGATGATCCTGGCTTATTTGTTCTACCTTGCAAGATCGGTAATTCGGAGGCTTATGACACATTAGCCGATCTTGGATCAAGCCTTAACCTACTTCCGTTACCTCTCTACACCTCTCTAAAACTAGGAAAACTTGAAGAAACCGAGGTAATAATAGGCTTAGCGGATGGAAGTGTTGCTTACCCGGTTGGAGTAGTCAAGGACGTGTTAGTACACATAGGAAAACTAACCATTTTAGCCGATTTCCACGTCCTTGATATGGTTAGCGACCCTACATGCCTCTTGTTGATAGGTAGAGGATTTTTGGCGACCGCTAGTGCTATGATTGATTGTAAGGAATCTAAGATAGCGGTAGGAGAAGGTGATACTTGGTCAGTCTATGATGTGAAGAAACATGCCTATGATACTAGTGAGGAACCAACACCCCATTGGTTAGAATTAAATAGGAGACCATCTAGATATGGACCATGGATAGATAGAGACTTCATAGGACCCCAACGCCCATTTTACCTAGAAGAGGACTTTGTGAACCGAACACATGCGGTAGAACAACTCTTGGCTAGGGACACCAAATTGGATCCATTTGAAGACCCTCTAGTTTTTAGGAAGATGATTGATTTCCTAGGAGTTTTGCCAATTAACCTAGGGATGAATAAGTGGACTTGTGAGGACGATGATCATAAGTGGGATTGGGACAAACCACCCAAAGATGGAGATGGGTCATGGCATATTAAGATGACATTGTATGACCCGGATGGAGAGAGGTTTGAAAAGATATATCGTACTATGCGGACCAATAGAAAACTTCAATCCAAGCTTAACCCTAAAGATGTCCTCGATGACGATCTCACTTACATAGGTTAAAAGGACTTTGAGTCTAGCTACAAGACTCGTTAATAAAGAAAAGCGCTTCTTGGGAGGCAACCCAAGCTTTATTTGCTTTGTGTGTTTATTTATTTGTTTGTTTGATTTTATTTGCTTCCGTATGTATGTTTAATTTTTTTATTATTATTGATTCATGTTCGAAACTAAATTGTGAAAATGCTTTATCTTGTTTTTAACTTCGTCTTAACTACATGTAAAGGTATTTTGCAAAAGTTAAGTGAAAGGGAAATCCAAATCGGTTTATTAGAACAAATGAACATGAATCATAACAATATTAAATTAACATACATATTAGTAATTGTTTGAGTCAAATGCTTGTATCGAGTCATAATGATGTTTTGCAGGAATTCCAGGAAGTAAGGTATAGGTTTTTCCAGAAATTTTCCGGAAACTTAACATGAGAATTCTGTCAGATCATTTCTGACGGCGTCAGGCATTACAACCTGACGGCGTCAGGTTTTAATTTTCTGAAATTTTTGAAAGTTTTGTTTTTCTACCAGAATCATAAAAAGTTTTTATTAAATCTCTAACTTATAAACTCCAGGAATCTGCAAAATAATCATTCCACAAGCATTATATCCTTATATAGATTTATCCCGCCGTTGTTATGCAGGTTTTCGTGTTTGTTTTCTCAGGTTTAACAGGTTATTTTGGGCAAGGAGATGTATGTGGAATCTAGCTTTTGGCGATGCTTTAGTCTTGGAGCTTCAAAATTACCTTGGAAGAAGATCTAACCATGTTGCCTCTTTATCCACCGAGCGAATCAGGGGAGTATTTGATTTCATTCTTTTACCTTATTTACTTTTACATCTTGTTATTTGAACATTGGGGACAATGTTCATCTTAAGTGTAAGGGGGGTAAAGTACGATACCTTAGAGAATGCTATTACGCTTGATTTTTGTTTGTTTAATGGTAGATGTGTAATAAAACTGAGAGAAATACCTGTTAAGGCAATTTTAGTGCCAAATTTAAATTTTTTTACAACATATAGGAGTGAAACTTTGATCTTAATGAGCGTCTCATGGATAGGAGTTATATGACTAGCACAAAACCGTACCACTAAAAAATTTTCCACCCCCAAATATGTGAGGTTCGCGCCTAGAATTGGTAGGAAAAGCATTTATGCTATGATGTGTGTACCGGTAGCACTTAGATTCTAGAACTTGCGTTAGGACCATTCCGAGGCCACAAGTGAGACTACATTCGTGTAGTTAGATTTACTACATGATAAGAGGCATTAGGATTAACCCATTTTTTTACACCTGTGTTTTTGTTATAATTACGTTGGCTACATTGGTCAAGTAATTCTCCCACACCCTTTGTGTTGTACTCATTTTTAGTACACGATACCCCTAGTACACCCCTTAGAGCATATCTTTTCGTTTCTAACTTTAAGCATTTTACTTAAAGTAAGAATTTGTTTACACCCCACTTAAATGTACACCCAAATCGCCTTAGCCTACCTTGTATGCACTCATTTTTAGTGCATTATTGTGACAACATTTGTTTAAACCCCAAGTTAATTATATAATTGATTACATGGTTGCTAAGTCGAGTCATATCCTTGTACATATTATTTTGGGACGATTGGGACTCATGGGTAAAGTACTAGTGTAATGGAGTAATGGGGAAGAACAACATTATTACCCCCATATGTGCTAAATATTTTAAAAGTACTCCAAGTGTTTCGATTATCTTAATTCGAGTCGATAGAATAGTAATTGTAAAGTTATTTAAAAGTTCAAGTGTAAGGGAGAATCGAGGCCCCTACGATGTATTATTTTGGATGGTAGGGCAAGAGTGTAAGCAAAAAAAAAAAAAAAAAAAAAAAAAAAAAATAATATATATATATATATATATATATATATATATATATATATATATATATATATATATATATAGAAAAAACATACGGATTACCATCCCGTTTCATTTTATGTTTATTTTATCTTTTTGTTATTTCTTTCATTAGCTTAAGTCGAGTCTAGTCTTGGCTTAGCAACGCCATATTGTACATGTAATTAATCAAGATCTTTAACTCGCCACCAGTAAAATATCCTTTATCCAACAAAACCGTGTTTATCATATCCCTACACCTAACGTTATAACCCGTTTAAAAGCCCTCTTTGATAGTTTATCTTAGGTGCTTACGCCTAGTGGAGGAGGTTTTTGATCCTTTCCCAAGCCTATGGTAATCTATTTGCTATGACAGGTAGTGAGAGATATTATCCATTTTCATTTATGAGATATACTTTTATGACACCTGAGAGATGTGAGTATCTAAACACTACTTGTGAGGTGCTAGTTTGTAATCTCCGTGCTTATTATGATTAAAGTGGAATGACTATTTGTTGTAATTACTTTTATATTAGCGTTAAATGACCCCTAACTTGTATTTTGATTAGAATAAAAGCACATTTGCTTGAGGACAAGCAAATCTCAAGTGTAAGGGTATTTGATGAAGCGAAAAGTGTACCGCTTTTAGGGGGTCTTTTAAGCCCTAAATCGTATTTATTTGATCAAATATTGCCCTAAATCGTTCCTTTTGTCATTTTAGGTACTTTGGAGAAGAAATCTGGAAAAGGAAGCATTTTAGACGTTTTTGGAGCATAAAAGTGAAGAAAACGACAAAGTCTCCAAAGCTGCTGGAAAAGTACACGTGACGGCGTCAAGGATTGCTCCTGACGGCGTCACGGCTTGGCAAAAGAGGTGGATATGACAAATACACATGACGCGCCAGAAAGTTTTACAATGGAAGTCTGACGACGTCACCCTTTAAGGTGATCAAGGCCGTCACGGTTTAAGTTAAAGAGAGACGGCGTCAAGCACAATTGTGACGGCGTCAACACTTGACGCGCCAGAGTGGATTTTGGAGGATTAAAGAGGGACGGCGTCAGGAAGACCATCCGGGAACCCTAGCCGCGGCGAGGTGACGGCGTCACCTCCTACAACGTGACGCCGTCAGCCCGTAAATTATATATATAGTTTTGCAATTTTTAGTCATTAGTGTGCAACTTTGTGAGGAGAAATCCTAAGACGAATTTTCTGCCATTTTTAAGGGTTTTATACCCTTGGATCTCCCATGTTTAATTGAAGATAAGTAATCAATTAATCATTCAATATGTCTATGTGTTGTTTGATTATATCTTGTTCTTGTCTTTTAATTAACATGCTAGGTTAGATTTATCTTGTGTTTGCTTAGATCTAATGAAACCTAACTATTGATTATTGGTTGTTGGTGTGTTATTAATTGTATTGGATGATTGTTTATCGATGTTAGGCTTAAGAAAACTGGCTAACCTCCTATACGGTAACTTGCTTGAACGTCTTAAGAAACATGAACCAATGCGTACTAAGGTTTTTATGGTTGTATTTAATGCATGAGCGAATTCTAGTGATCCCATGTTAGGAGCTTCTTAGCCGGCTCGACGTAGGAGTGAAGTAGGAGCTTATAGAGTTGGGGAAGTACGTACCCCACCCCACGATTGGTATTAAGGAATACACCCGTTATCTACGCAATTAATACACACTAATCAACCGGTAAAAGATAGTTAGGGAGTAAGGAAATCTAAGTAAACACATTTCTCTCCATATAAGTTCCACAACCTTTTCATTTTCAGTTATTTTATTTTATTTGCAATTGTAGTTATTTGGGTTAGTTGACTAGCAACTAATTCCGCCCACTCCTTCAAACCCGAGATTTTACTTGCTTTCCATAAAATATAAAAAAAATACAAAAAGAATCTTCCCTCACCCTTAGACCTATTAGAGTAGTTTTTCAATCCTAACGACACTATTCCCCTAGAGAACGATCAATCCCCCGGTACTTGCCACTACACTATACTACATCGGTCAGGTACACTGCCTGGTGGGGATTGCAAGCCTCTTGAGATCCCTCGAGAGGTAAAACCTGTTGTAAGGTCGCAAAACCACGCATCAATATTTCAAAAACATAGTTAATGGTTGAATCAGCAATCTAAAGAAGCTATGATTAAAGAAAGCACGACATCTTTATAAACAAACTGAAGAAGCTCAAACACCTGTGATATCACATGTTCCTCCATCACTACCATTGATTCAACAAAAAAAAGAAGCCGAGTGATATCACATGTGATATTATACGTGATATCACCTGTGATAGTACATGTTCCTCCATCACCACCACTGATTCAACAAAAAGAAAAAGCCGACACATCTGTGATATCACCTGTGATGTCACATGTTCCTCCAAAAAGATGAACAACATGAGAATGAGATACACTGCTGAAATCCTTCTTCAAGAGATGAATGACCAAAATAAGTTGATAATTGTGTTTGCAAATAGGTATGCAGCAAGAAAACCATATGAGAACACTATTATCACTTGTGATATTTCAAAAACATAGTTAATATTTGTTTAGTTGTTGTGATATCCTATTTAATGTGTGTTTTATCACCTTATCTTACAACTTCTAATAGTGTGAAATCAAATGGCGTGGCTTACTATGTGTTTGTTGTTATGTTTGAATTTATGTTTTAACAACTGGTACTGAACTCTTTGGTTGGTAATATATAAAATGCTAATGATAATAATTATGTTATCTAAATAAAGGTGTTATCAATTGGGATGCCCAACTAAGAATATGAATTATCATAAAAAATAATCAACTTCATATAAAATGTTAATGATTATGGTTTTCGTTCTCTACATATATATGTTATCAATTGTAATACTCAACTAAGAATGTGAAATATTACATTCTTACCAAATGTGATGAAGAATTTAGTATTTTACCAAGTGTATATGAAAGATGAATCCTAAGTGTTGTTAGGATTTTGTAGCTTTATGCCTTACTCATCACATAAATCATGTTTGGTTATGTGTTTAACCAACACTATCAACTTTCACTTGCCTATAACTTTAACAAAATGATTTCTGTTCTTCTTAAAAAGGACGTGAAATGATAACTTAGTCAACAAGTAGCCTTCATACTTTAAAACATAGTTTTGATTTAATAATTACCGTCAGCCATAAGATATATCATCACGAACGAATATTAATTTCATTTGAATACAACATTTAAATTCATCGGTTTAATCATTTGTAGATAATAATTACCATGTCATCCATTATTTCCTCATCGGTTTTGCAAGGGTTATGCGTATTTAGTTATTATATGCTTAGTTTTGATCGGGGGTACTCGACTGAATAAACAAAGTTTGTTTAAACTATTACTCTATTAGTATAAATTTAATGAAAATATATTCAAACACAATCAACTTTCTTTAGGATACACTAGTACAAAAACGACCTATGGTCACACATGGTCGATTTGGAACAGCCACACATTCGAATATTTGTGTGGCTGAAGGTAGGTAAATTGACAGCATTTACGAATTAGTCACACATGAGCATTTCGAATGTGTGACCATAAGAACTCTATTGCCACACAATCGACCCTTATGTGACTAAACGTAACTGGTGATTTTGTTCCAGATCATTTAGTCACATATGCATTTGGAACGTGTGACAAATACAAGTAACCTTGATGCCATATATGGTCACACTAAACTTATAGTCACATTTGCTTCTAATAGTATGACCAAATGCCATATACGGTCACACAAAACAGTTTGTCACACATTATTTAAGTGTAGCCAAAATCTAGTACATATAGTCACACTAAACAGTTTGTCACATATTATTTAAGTGTAGCCAAAACATGATTTGTGTGACTAAATGTTACCAAAGGCCACACAAAAACCAAATTCATGTGGCAAGTGGATGATCAATAGTCACACAAACTACACATTCCTTCACTTTAAACAGCATATGGTCACACTTATTAACACTTTTGGTCACTTGATGGTTAGTTGTATGTGACTAAATACACTCCCAAAAACATGTTTTGTGTGACTGAATGTTACCAAAGGCCACACAAAAACCAAATTCATGTGGCAAGTGGATGATCAATAGTCACACAAACTACACATTCCTTCACTTTAAACAGCATATGGTCACACTTATTAACACTTTTGGTCACTTGATGGTTAGTTGTATGTGACTAAATACACTCCCAAAAACATGGTTTGTGTGACTGAATGTTACCAAAGGCCACACAAAAACCAAATTCATGTGGCAAGTGGATGATCAATAGTCACACAAACTACACATTCCTTCACTTTAAACAGCATATGGTCACACTTATTAACACTTTTGGTCACTTGATGGTTAGTTGTATGTGACTAAATACACTCCCAAAAACATGTTTTGTGTGACTGAATGTTACCAAAGGCCACACAAAAACCAAATTCATGTGGCAAGTGGATGATCAATAGTCACACAAACTACACATTCCTTCACTTTAAACAGCATATGGTCACACTTATTAACACTTTTGGTCACTTGATGGTTAGTTGTATGTGACTAAATACACTCCCAAAAACATGTTTTGTGTGACTGAATGTTACCAAAGGCCACACAAAAACCAAATTCATGTGGCAAGTGGATGATCAATAGTCACACAAACTACACATTCCTTCACTTTAAACAGCATATGGTCACACTTATTAACACTTTTGGTCACTTGATGGTTAGTTGTATGTGACTAAATACACTCCCAAAAACATGTTTTGTGTGACTGAATGTTACCAAAGGCCACACAAAAACCAAATTCATGTGGCAAGTGGATGATCAATAGTCACACAAACTACACATTCCTTCACTTTAAACAGCATATGGTCACACTTATTAACACTTTTGGTCACTTGATGGTTAGTTGTATGTGACTAAATACACTCCCAAAAACATGTTTTGTGTGACTGAATGTTACCAAAGGCCACACAAAAACCAAATTCATGTGGCAAGTGGATGATCAATAGTCACACAAACTACACATTCCTTCACTTTAAACAGCATATGGTCACACTTATTAACACTTTTGGTCACTTGATGGTTAGTTGTATGTGACTAAATACACTCCCAAAAACATGGTTTGTGTGACTGAATGTTACCAAAGGCCACACAAAAACCAAATTCATGTGGCAAGTGGATGATCAATAGTCACACAAACTACACATTCCTTCACTTTAAACAGCATATGGTCACACTTATTAACACTTTTGGTCACTTGATGGTTAGTTATATGTGACTAAATACACTCCCAAAAACATGTTTTGTGTGACTGAATGTTACCAAAGGCCACACAAAAACCAAATTCATGTGGCAAGTGGATGATCAATAGTCACACAAACTACACATTCCTTCACTTTAAACAGCATATGGTCACACTTATTAACACTTTTGGTCACTTGATGGTTAGTTGTTTGTGACTAAATACACTCCCAAAAACATGCTTTGTGTGACTAAATGTTACCAAAGGCCACACAAAAACCAAATTCATGTGGCAAGTGGATGATCAATAGTCACACAAAATACACATTCCTTCACTTTAAACAGCATATGGTCACACTTATTACCACTTTTGGTCACTTGATGGTTAGTTGTATGTGACTAAATACACTCCCAAAAACATGTTTTGTGTGACTAAATGTTACCAAAGGCCACACAAAAACCAAATTCATGTGGCAAGTGGATTATCAATAGTCACACAAACTACACATTCCTTCACTTTAAACAGAATATGGTCACACTTATTAACACTTTTGGTCACTTGATGGTTAGTTGTATGTGACTAAATACACTCCCAAAAACATGCTTTGTGTGACTAAATGTTACCAAAGGCCACACAAAAACCAAATTCATGTGGCAAGTGGATGATCAATAGTCACACAAAATACATATTCATTAACTTTAAACATCATATGGTCACACTTATTAACACTTTTGGTCACTTTATGGCTAGTTATATGAGTGTAAATACACTCCCAAAACCATGGTTTGTGTGACTAAATGTTACCAAAGGCCACACAAAAACCTAATTCATGTGGCAAATGGATGATCAATAGTTATAAAAAATACACATTCCTTGACTTTAAACAGCATATATGGTCACAGTTACTAACAATTTTGGTCACTTTATGGTTAGTTGTGTGTGACTAAATACCCAAAAGAAACATGCTTTAATTTGTGTGACTAAATGTTACAAAACGCCACACAAATATCAATTTCATGTTGCAATTGGATGAACAATAGTCACACAAAATACGCATAAATAACAGCTCAAACATTTTTTGTTTGCTTAATTAAGGTAAATTTATTAAGAAAGTGAGCCATAAAGGCAATGTTACATGAAACAACAACCAAACAAAAGTATACAGCCATAACATAACACAAACACCTAAATAAAATTGGACAATTCCCAAGCTCTTATTACATAACATGGTTCACTTGGATTTTCGTATAACAACACCTCCACAGTCGGTTCGATAGTAGTCAGTTCGTGATTCGTTACCCAAGTCACGTCGATCCACACATGGCAATATGTTATCATTGTGCTGGTGAATGACGGTACTAAATTCCTCATCGACTTCATCATACTTATCTTTGTAATTCTTGGGAGGTGTCTTAAACACAATAGACAATTTTTTATCTAACTGGTCTTGCACATAAAACACTTGTCGTGCTTGTGAGGCTAATATGAACGGATCAACCTTGTGGCCTAAATTATTCAGGTCAACCAATGTATACCCAAGAATAGTATCGCGTTTCACACCACCTTTGTGATTAACCCAATCACATTTGAAAAGAGGAATTTGCCTGTAACGGTAATCTAGCTCCCATATCTCTTGCAAAACCCCATAATAAAACGCTTGCCTTGTGGTTGCAACTTCTTTAGATATGTGCATATCTAATGCCTCAACACTAACCCCACTGTTCTGGTAAACTTTGCCTTCATGACATTTCGTACGAAAGGTATACCCATTGATGATATATGCATCGTATTTGACTACGCTGGCGCGTGGTCCGTATGATATCCACCTTACAGTTTCTGATACACTTTCTTTGTCGATGTTCAACTCTCTCTCAACCTGAATTTCATTACAAGTTGGAAGGATTTAGTATGGCATCCTAATTGCATTCCCAAACACACATTCATTCTATGTCTGGCAGTGAAAACTAAACTATGTATGGCAGTGAAAAAAAAAGTCAATTATAAATAGCATAAGATTAATTACCTCTTTGCGTAACCACTTAGCAAAGGATTTACTGTGTTCATTCTCCAGAAATGCAATTCGTTTACCCGGGTTTTGTGTTTTCAAAACTTGCTTGTGTCGCCTGAAACAATGTGTTTGATTATTATATTTGATAGATCATTTTAAGTAAGGAAATAGACATGTGTTATTAAAACTTACTCGATATACGGTACAATTTCATCTGTATTCTGTATTATATACAAATGTGCTTTCTGAAAGAGTTCCGCAGAAACTTCACTTGATTTGCCGGCCGACAATGGCTTTCCGTCCTCATTTTCATCAGTTTCATGTTTATCATGTGGGAGACCAATAGTTTCCATGGATTTATGATATTCGCTAAAAAACTCTATTGTTTCTTCCGCAATAGTCTCCTCAGCAATGCATCCTTCTGGTCTATTCCTGTTTCGCACATGTCCTTTAATAACCTTCATACATCTTTCGAATGGATACATCCACCGAAAGCATACGGGACCACATAATTTGACCTCCCTAGTAAGGTGCACAGTCAAGTGTATCATAATATCAAAAAAAGATGGAGGAAAGAACTTCTCGAGTAGGCAGAGTGTCACTACCAGTTCTGCTTGCATATTATCTAGTTGTTGCGATATTATTTCTTTGCTGCATATCGATTTAAAGAAAAAGCAAAACCTGATAATAGCATATCGTGTGGGTGGGTGCATGATTGAACGTATTGCAACGGGCAGAAACTCTTGCATTAACATGTGATAGTCATGCGATTTTAGGCCAATGAGCTTCCTATCCTTTAGGCTGACCAAACTAGAGAAATTTGAACAATAGCCTTGAGGTACCCTGATGTTGTGCAACGTATCACAAAAAATGTCTTTTTCAGCATTACTTAATGTGTAACCTGCTGGAGGTAGTGTTGTACCGTCTTGTTCTTGCCTAGCAAACAACTCTTGTTTTACCCCCAACTCAGCCAGATCCAATCGAGCATTCAGTCCATCTTTCGTCTTTCCTGGAACATGTAGCAAAGTTCCGACGAGGCTCTCAGCAACATTCTTTTCCACATGCATAAAATCAATACAATGTGGAACAGAATTATGCCTCCAATACCTAAGTTTTCGGTACCAAATGTTGAATTTCTTCCAATACGCACCGTTTTGTCCGTTTACTTGGCTTGAACAACCCTCTTCGTCTGTTGTGTTTCTTTTCTGCTTTTTAATCTTCCCACCTCTGCCTCCCGTATGTTGTTGGTTTTCTGATGCATTATTGTTTGTTCGTTTTCCTTTTCCCCATTTATTTTCAATATGTTGTACCTCGTTGTATATTTGTTCCCCGGTCATTGGAGTTGGAGCCGGGAGAAAATCTGGTTGTCCATTAAATGCCTTCCTTTGCCTTCTGAACGGATGGTCATATGGTAGATATCGTCTGTGTCCAACATAACTTTGCTTGGACGAGGCAGAAAGTCTAACACAGTTTGTATCTTTCCCGCAAACCACACAACCTTTGAATCCACTGTACGGGCATCCACATAGTGTACCAAGTGCAGGGTAATCATTTATTGTCCATAACACAACGGCACGTAGCTTAAAGTAATCTTTTGTGGATGCATCATATGTATGAACCCCTTTTTCGAATAAGGTATGCAGATCATCTACCAACGGTTCTAAAAACACATCGATATCATTTCCCGGGTATCCCGATATTAATACCGAAAGATTGATAAACTTTCTTTTCATACACAACCATGGAGGAAGGTTGTATATGACAGTTAAAACTGGCCATACACTGTGATGCCTATTTCCCGTGTGTACGTCAACCCCATCAGCCGATATTCCCAGCCGTATATTTCTTGGATCTTCAGCAATTTCCGGGAATTTTTCATCTATGGTACGCCATGCCTGTGAATCTGCGGGGTGACGTAACACACCGTCGGTTATCCTCCGTGTGGCGTGCCATCTTAAATCTTCTGAAATTCTTTCTATCTTAAATAGTCGTTGCAGTCTTGGTATAATTGGAAAGTACCACATTACCTTTGCTGGAATGTTTTCGTACACTTTATGTGTCTTCTTATCCACCTTCCATCTTGATGTCCCACAAGTTCGACAGACAGTCAAATCCTTGTCATCTTTCCAGTAAAGAAGGCAGTTGTTGATACATACATGTATCTTTTTGTATCCTGAACCCATCAACTTCACAACTTTTTTGGCTTGATATGTTTTTTCCACCATTTCGTTACCAGCAGGTAGCATCTTTTTTAATAATCCTAGTAATTCAGTAAAGAACTTATCAGAACATCCGTACTTACCCTTTAAGTTGAGTAGTTTAACTATTGCGGACATCTTTGTGAAGTCGGGACATCCTTCGTAAAGAGGCTTCTCTGCATCTAATAATAGTTCTTGAAACTTGACAAGGTCATCCTCTGATTCAAAATTATCTTTTGTAGCGTTAACCATATCTACCGTTGCTGGGCCATCTGTTGGAATATATGAAGCAAAATCCGTGTCGTCAACAAATTCTGTTGTAGCGTCAACAGTTTTTGGGGAACTTTTTGATGGCTCATCCTTCTCTCCATGTTTGGTCCACTTTATGTAGGTTAGATCAATCCCTTTCGTGAATAAATGCCACTGCACTGCCTCCACTGTTTGGTTTATGTGGTTACAACAGTCTGTACACGGACATGGCATTTTAAGATGAAGTTTATTAACTTGTGGGTCGATGTTCCCCATCTTACGCAAGTTGTCTACTGCATAATTAATAAACGCCTGTACTCCATCAATATAAGATTTGGTGGTCCTTTTATTTACCATCCAAGTCTTGTCCATGTTTATGAATGTGGTCCCTGCAGGCAAGTTTAAAAGACATCCCAAGTTATTGATGAGTATAGAAGACAAAATGAAACTCCAATTGATGAGCATAAAAAATAAAAAGACAGTCCAAGTAATGAACATTAGCAGCAGACTAATAACCTTAGCAGCAGGCTAATAAACTAACTAGCAGCAGGTTATAGTTTCGTAGCAGAAGGCTAATAAACTAACTAACAGCAGGTTAGTTTCGTAAATAGCAGGCTCTTAAACCAACAACGCTAACAGTACCTTAGCCAACTAGCAGTATCTTAGCATAACTAACCGTACTAACTGCTATAACTAGTAGTACCAATTCCCCTTGAACCCTCGTTAGTCCCATTAATATGCAACTAAGTATCGACCCTCATTTGCAACTAAGTGTCGATACGTATTTGCATATTAAACACCATTTACATTACACTAAAATACCAACAGGAATGTGGTATTGAATTATGCTAATAATTCAATGAAGTCTAATGAAACAGTTCCTAAAGGGGTGTTTGGGTCAAGGAGGGATAACCAATTAAGAAGCTAAATTCTTGTTCCATGTTCATGTAGTACAAGGGTTTACAGGGTTACTTATATTGTAAAACCAATTGACTATCTACATTTACCAAGAAAGTGACATAATTTACAAGAGGTTATTAGGTATCAAAACAAATGTTGAAATACCTAATATGGTTATAACTGTAGGGGTACGTATATATTTTGTTAGAACGATTAATACAAAACAAACATAAGAATACTTACCAGTGGTGACGGGTGTGGTGGCTCTATGACAGGAGAGTTATGGTGGTGACGGGATTTGTGGTGATATGAGAGGTATTCTTGGCTGTGATAGGAGGAGTTTTGAAATTTTGTTGATTAGTTTAGAATGGGATTGATGAAAACTTTGGGGGAATACATGTAAATTTTTACAAAATTTATAAAAAATTTCAGAGCTTTTTTAAAATTTCCCTCCAATATGTTCTTCAAATATATTTGTCAATTCCCTCCAATATGACTTAAGAAGCAGTTTGGTAATGTGCCTAATTTAATTTTATTCCTCCAAAAAATGTCATCAACCCCATCCCAATACTAATCAAAAAATTTGTGGATAGTTAATTGGTTTAAGATTGAGCATTTTGTTTTCAGATAACATGTCAATTATGTCAGTTTAACAAGATTGCATAAGACATACTAAATTACATTACATGCATATTCATAAAAGTAGAGTTATATTAGATTCCATAATTGTTGAAAGTAACTAATTAACACTAATTGTTCAACTTAACTAACGTATAATTACAGTACTAATATTGTTCAAATTTAGTAATATATCATAAGTAAAATACCCCCAATGAATGCATGTTGACAACACACATCACTGCCAAAAAATTATATACTTAAGGGGGTATTTACTAACAAAAAATATAATAAATATTGTTTGAGTTCAAATGAAGCAGAAATTGTTCGAAGCTGGACACATCCAATGAAGTTAGCACAGATGAAACACGGGATACACAGAGTCTTGCAAATGATCACCACCACTGACATCAACGTTGAAATACATGAACTTGAACCTGATGAGCTTGTTTGTTGCGAAAGAGCAATCAGCGGCAAACTTCCTCCACATCCCATAGACAGTCACACCACCGGCCATCTCAGGATCGGCTTTGTGGGGCTTCAGCGTCATACTCATGAAACATTCGACACCACGATGTCTCATGAGGACCTTCCGGTATGGGTGGATAGGATGCTGCAACAGGAAATCTGCCGGGATATCCTGCAGTTCAAATTACTAGTAAGTTTTTAGTTTGTTCCAACTAATTAAACAAAAGTAAAGAATATCTATGAATGCTGAGATACGTACAAGTTCTTGATTCACTCGAATTGTTGACAATCTCTTATAGAATGCATGACCTTCACCAAAGTGGTCTTGATGTGAAGGCCATTGGCAAATATGCTTCAAGCGATTGTCATCTATAAAGAATTTTAATTATAATATAAATAAATCACTGACAGATATAACGTGTAGTATGAAAGTATTTCGTAAATTTTTACCTTTTTCGGTCAATAACAAACCGGGCTGATCAGGTAGCAAGCTGGTGGCACCAAGGAAATGCGCATCTTTAGTTAGACTACCTTCACGACTGAAGCCGGTAAGCAAAAACTTTGTTGCGCGCTTCCTTGTGAAGATGATAATCATTCCAGCTTTTAAACCAACAGATTCTTCAAGCTTGTTCCAATCATCGGGGTCCAACTCATACAGCAGCTGCCCGTTGGCTCCTCCCGCTTCAACAGCATTCAAACCAACATCAAAGTTTTCCCCGTCTACTTTGATTCTAATCTGCTGTGCATTACCTAAGCCACCAAGGAATGCAGCTGGCAGTGTCTGCAAATAAATTTTAAGAGTAACCTTATAAGTACATTAACATTTAATATTCATTGACTTATGAAATCACATGTTTGACATAAGATTAGTAAATTATGAAGCTATAATACCTGGATCTGATCATAGAAGGAAAAAACACGAGACTGGAACCTTGAAACCCGACCGGCATTCATGTGGTACCCACCAAATTCAGCTCCGTCTTGAGTGTATCCGGTAACAAAGAAGCAGTCATCACCTTCCTCAACGAAATGCAACATCCTAACAGCCCGACTCAGGTTTTCCAAAGCAAACGTTCTCCATCTCTCTCCTGTCAGCACAATGGGGCGGTTAGTTTCAGTCTCTATTTGTACTCTGAAACGAACCCGCTGAGCGCTTGTGATGTAAATCTCCCGCCTTCCATGGTAACATGATTCGGCGTAGACATGTGGTAGTTCCTGAAAGCATTTCAATAATTTATTTGACATTCATTATACAAACATTTATGGTATCAAATGTAATTAAGGCGTATGTGTGAGATTACCTGAGAGTCCGGAAACGTGCTTTGGTTTAAACTTATCACAAATTCAACGGCCATATTTCTACACAAAAACAGGGCACATGTTAAGGTAATACATTGTTTATACTATAAAATTCAAACACACATAAAATCTTTATGTATCATAAACGAAAAAGTATGCGGGGTTCTAATTTTTTTGTTAATTGGCAACCTATAAATTTGCATCCTTACTTGCTAATGAAAATTTGCTAATGGAACCCAAATGGATCAACACACAAATACTTTAACATTCTCTCCTTTAAAGTAATTCTATATATACAAACCGAACCCGACCGAAACCAACTCATTCCTACAGGCTAATACAAACTGAACCCGACCGAAACCAATTTTATACCACAACTTCAATCCATTCAATATATAACATTTTCCCCTAAATAATCAACAATCCCTAATAAGGTATCTCATTACTAATCAACAAAGTTACTAGACTTGACATTGCAAGTATCATATTCGTAGATTCTAATTTCTAGGCGATCAACTGTGTTTGAGAGGGAAACCTACATGCAACTTCTTATGACTAATTAAAATAATGTTTATAACCATTTCACACAAATGAGTTTAAACTACAGTAACATGAACACATTAGTTAATCAGAGCAATACATATATAAGGTAAAGCGATCGACACATTATGAACAAGTTCGGCATACATCACTTCAAACAAGTTCATAAAAAAAGGAAATAAAAAAGTTTACTTTGATGTTGATCAAAAAGATGAAACCCTAACCTGTTGTAGTAGTGCAGACAAGTTGGAGATGACGTTTTGGTTGCCTGTGTGTGTTAGGTGGTGTTTTAATTTGTTGTGAAACCAAATGGCCGGAATTAAAGTTTACGTGAGATATAAATGGGAGATGCACGCATAATTTTTTTGGTTCAAAGTGGTAGTAAATGAAATTTCTTTAAATTTTTTTTTTTTTTTTTAAATAATAAATAAAAAAAATTTATATTATTTAAATGAAAATCGGACGTTCGCAAACATAAAAATATTGTTCATGTTCGTTAACTTAATTACTAAGGCTGTGTTTGGTAAAAGTAGCAGTAGCAGTGAGCTGTAGCTGTGAGCAGTGGCTGTGAGCAGTAACTGTGAGCAGTAGCCGTGAGCAGTAGCTGTCTTTTAAATAAAAACGTTTGGTAACATAGTTGTAGCTGTATTTATATATATGTAAAATGACGTAAAAGGACATATGCATATTTCAATAGAAAATTGTCTAAATAAATAATAAAGTTACGTTTACATGCTGGACAGTTCATAATACCGTTATACACTAGTAATCTACTACCGACAACGTGCATTGCCCAAAAAAGCTCCAAAAAGCTCTTAAGTCATATTGGAGGGAATTGACAAATATATTTGAAGAACATATTGGAGGGAAAGTTTAAAAATATCTTATCAAAAAGTTTTTCATAAAAAACATAAAAAGGGAAGCTGGGAAATCAAGGGGAACCATAGGCTCGAACTTGAGACCTCACCAGCCTCAACCTTTTGAACGTCTCAACACACCACACCCTTACCACTTGCCCTTGGGACTTCTTCATTAAATATCTTACATTGTTTTGTATATAAACAAACTTTTTAGGCTGTTAGCTTATTTCTCCTTTTAACCTTATTACAACTTATTTAAATAAGTTGGTTTGTCACTTTTATTTTTGCTTCAAACTTAAATACTTTAAGTAGTTATTGCACATTTTTCTTGTGTATTCTTAATCAGTTTACTATTTTTTATCATTTAATTACTTAAAATTAGTTTTTAGTTATTAAAAAATAAAATAAAAGTAAAAAAAATAAAATTATTTTTCCTAAAATTATTTTTAGTCATTTAGGACTTAAGAAAAGTTATTTTGCATTTCTAGGCTTTAAATTACAAATTACTATTTCCCGGCCTATTAGAATCCTGTGAGTAGCTAGGACTGTAAACGAACTGAACGTGATGACGTATAGTCTGCATTCGGTCCACGAACCCGACCCATACTCAAGTCCAACACGAATGGACTCCAGTCCATCACGAATGGGCTCAAACCCAGCACGAATGGGCTATTACGATAACAGTTTGGGCTTACGTTGGCCCAAACCCGGAATTATTTATGGTCTTGATAGGATATCTCTTATTTATGGGATACGTATCAAAACCGACCTATGCGGGATACGCTGAGGAGTGAGGAGCACGAAACCAACTAGGGTTTCGTGTGTATATAAAGAGTCTCTCGACTCTCATTAAAGGTACGACTTACAAAACCCTAACTCTTCAACTAAACCCTAAAAACCGATTACTTACTCTCACGCCGGAGGATAATCGTGGGAGAGAATCCCACGATAAGCCTAACGGTGTCTTTTTGTTTTCTAAGTGCGCAGGTCTCAAGCATTAAGATCTGATTGGTACGGAATTAAGGAACGCCCAACTTTTGTATCAACAGAACGTTCATTGAACATTTCATGATTTGTTTGGTAAAAGTTTGTTTATGTTCGTTTATTTATTAACTTAACGAACATGATCAATATTTTACATTAGCTCAGTTAAAACGACCCGGGAATATCTCAGGGAGAGAGCATCTTGACCATTTGGTCGGGTTTTTGATAACATAATATTATACATACGTACTATTCATTGAAATGACACCCTAAACAACTATAACCCAATGCCCATATGATGTCAAATACCCATTAATGAATGTGACCAGTTATAACTTACTACCATGACCCACCATGTGAATTAGCCATTATCGCTGGTCATCCATGGGTTGCATAGACTTGGTATGTGTGTAGTTATATTGTGAAGGTTATATGAAGTGTGTTAAAGTTATTAAAGGTGGGCACGTTAATTTTGACATTTGAGGAGGCCATAAAATCAGTAAAGTCATATGTACTATGATGAAGATTGTGTCATACTGTCGTTAAGGTATCTTTAGGTTATATGATACGTTTGCGTCCGTGTGTACACGTTTTCGTCCATGTTTACACGTTATCCCCCGTTTTGTCATGGATTACTCCGTCTCTACACGTTTTTATCCGTTTTCGTAGGTTTTTGTCATTTTCATGTTTTTCATACTTTTTCCTCAGTTTTCCTACGTCTTATAATTCTTAGTCGGTTTTTATACGTTTTAGTCCGTGTTTACACGTTCTCGCCCGTTTAATCATGTTTTAGACCGTTTCTACATGTTTTATACGTTTTCCTCATTTTTTATACCGTTTTGTCTGTTTTATACATTATCGTACATTATCTAACGTTTCATACCTTTTCTTACTTGCTTACACGTTTTCTTCCCGTTTATTCCGTTTTTGTCCGTTTTTGCCCGTTTACGTCCGTTTTCAAATGTCTTTACACGTTAATGTGTTTAACGACCCGAATTAAAAAGAAAACACATTTAATAAAACCGAACTAATCGACCAACCCGATAACCGAACCGATCAAGAACCCTAATCTATAGTGATATATACTTTGAAAGGAGGACTTAGTTTGCCATTTCTTATACTTTTACACACGGTTTCCATAGTGTTTCATCATCTTTATACTCTAACTAGTAACTAACGTCTCTCCTCAATCAAATAACCGCCGTCTGAAAACCAAACGTCCCTGTTCACACCTCTAATCTCCACCACAAACGTCCCCTACATAAATCACTCTTCCCCATTCTCCTTCCATATCACTCTTCTTCAACAAGTTTTATCAAAAATCCGATCATTATCCTATAACACCAAATATCTTTATCAATGGCAGCACCAAACGGTCCCAACCAACTTGCAAGGCGTGTGATTGACGACCTCATCGATTTTAGTGGGGAGACTGAAGTAGTGATGAACAATGTAGTATCGTTTAATCAACAATGTATGGAATTATTATAATTAATGAAAATTATGGTTAAGGTTCTTGTCTATGTTGTGTTTTTAATTCTTGTCTTGTATATATTCCTATGCAACTACGGTAGTTAGCTAAGAAATTCATTATATGAATTTGGTTATAGTAAAGAAAGTGAATTGAGGTGTTCAATTGGTATGTGTTGCTCTGTTTTTGTTTGTGCTTGCTTAGAATCAATCTCAAAGTGGCCTGTTGGGGCATTTGAATGTCCTGTGCAACCCATAACTTGTCCAAACAGATGATATTTGATGAATTTTCATTTGCCAGAAGTTTGGTGTGCAACCCATAACAAGTGGTTTTTTCACCCTAGATTCATAAGCCCATATTTTGATCATACCTTGAGCTCATAGTTTGTAATTTGGTATTTTAGAAAGCGTCTTTGGCTGTCTTGTTTGATCCAAGCTTGATGTGGACTGTATAGCTTATTTACTAAACTTATTTTGACCTTTTTCTTGCCCCCATAGCATCACAGCTGATTAAGCTAAGTGATCACTACTCATATTGTTTGATTCTTGTTCAAAGTTGTTTAGGCTCATTGATTGTTGCTATTAGCTCGTGTTTGTTCATTTGTATGCGCCATGTGGTGATTTTTGTGTTTATGCAGTTATATGTGTGTTTGGGACAGCGGGTTTGAAGTTATATGGGTGTTTGGGACTGTGTGTAATCACAATTTCTGTCATGAAAAGTTATATGGGTGTTTTGGAGCCAAAAATTTAATGAAATGTTAAAATTCTTAATTAAAAATTTTGGAGCCAAATTTTTTTGTGAAATGTTTAAATTCTCAAAACAAAAAATTTAAAATTAACTCTGGAGATTATGATTTCCTTAAATGAAAAACTGCCCCATCATATGCCCTATTTTTTCTCCAAAAAATCAGCCTTCATTCAAAACATTAAAACAATAACTTTTTAAACCATTATTCACCAATTTAGTTTACTATTTTTCTTTTACACATTGCTTCAGACGAATCATGGAAATCCAAGAGACTGATCATGATAATATTGATTTTTCTGATAATGAAAATCCTGACCACACTTTGGGATATGAATCGGAGCAGTTTTCTGATGATGGTGAAGGTGATAACAACCAATCAAATGGTTATGTCAAAAAGAGGGGCATAACCAGGTTAGCAAAGTTTCGAAGGGAATATGGAAAAGCAGGTGGAGAGAAGCTCAGTGTAACCTTCGATGCTATGAATAGGATATCAGGAAAACACCGAGCATTGTTTTCTAGTTTTTTGGGAGACTTGGTTCGTGAGCATGTAGGTGTCAGGATTCTATCCTGGAAGAAGGTTGATTCAGAAGCAAGAGACAAAATGTGGGACGAAATCACGATAAACCTATACTATTTTTTAACCCAGTAATATAGCATGAAATATATACGTAGCATTTACATTATGTGCAACTAATTAGGAACATTGTGTTAATCTTTGCAGCGATTTTTTGATGTTGACTTGACAGCCAGAAGGATGTTAATGAATCGTCTTGGTCAACTTCTACGCAATTTCAGAAGGAAATTGACACAAAACTACATATTGCCCAACCTAGAAACACCTTCTAAGCTAAATGAAGTCCCGACTAACTATGATGCAATTGTAAAAGCCGATGATTGGGTCAATTTTGTAAATTATACACAAAGCGATGAATACAAGGTGTTAATTAGTAAATTTTTATTCAAGTTCAAGCATTTGCTGTTTCCATATATATTAGTTCTATAGTAAACGCCTTATGATTTTGTGTTGCAAGGTGAAATCAGCTGCAACAAAAGTGGCGCGTTCCAAGTCTCTTTATCAGCATAGAATGGGACGAGGTGGATACGCCCATGTGAGAGATCAAATGGTAACTTGAAACATTTGCACTTAATAGCATCATACTTGCGTTTATATTGGTTTATCTTACGTGTGTATGAATTTGATGTTTATAAGATCGATCGTAAAGAAATTAAACCAGATGAAGAACCATCGCGTACCACGCTGTGGTTGACAGGAAGGAAGAACAAAGACGGAGATTTTTACGATGATGATACTAGAGCCGTGGGAGAAAAAATTGTAAGTTTTACTGCATATTTTATTATAATGTTCATAGTGGGGCTAAAAAGTCTTCTTGCTTATATTAAAGTGGGATCAACATATAATAACCTATTTCCCATATTGTGTGTGCAGAAAGAAACGGAGGACAAGATCAAACAAGGAACCTTGAAGGTTGATCATGGAAGTGATGCCATGACAGTTGTATTAGGTAAGGAAAAGGGAGGATATGCGAGAGGAGTGGGAGGTGGAGTAACCTACAGGAGGTATTTTGATCTGCCTCGAAACAAACAACCATCTGATGAAAGAGTGGTGTTACTTCAAAGTGAACTTGAGAATGAGAGACGCCAACTTTCACAAAAAGATGCGGTAATCCAGGATTTGATGAAGCAATTGGCTGCACAAAAGGGGCAGTCGAACTCAACGTCAACTCCATTGGCATCAACTCCATTGACGTCAACTCCATTGGCAACAACTCCATTGGCAACAACTCCATTGACGTCAACTCCATTGACGCCAAGTCCATTGACACAACCAGAAGTAACATTCCATCTTTTATTGACCCTTTTAAAAACTGCTGCAGTCTTCTTAAACACATTATATTGCAGGTGTCTCCGGTGAACATTAATCATATAAACAGCAGTGCTGATGCAGATGCCGGAACACGTGTTTCTGGATGTGAGAAAGTTGCGAGCATTCAGAAGTCTAACGGACTATCAACTTTGGAAAAGGAAAAGGAAACAAGTGTAAGTAATAAAACTTCCACATGTGATTTTTGAAATCTACATGCATGTCTTATTTACTGTGTTTTATATGTATAGGTAACTGTTAAATCTGTCGCATCTAAGAAAACGACTAGAGGAAAACGAAAGGATGCACGTCAAGCTTCCCAATCACAATAAGATGAGTCTTCATTACTAGTACTACCACAAGTATGTATTTAAACATGTTCATATATTATTTTGTTTAACTAATATCTGATACATACATGCAACAAATCATTTTTTTAGGTAATTAAGTGCAAACTGTGGCACTCAAAGAAAACAACTATTATTGCTTTGGGCCGCGTATACAAGAGTGATGGAAAACAAATGCTTCATAACAAACCACTCCCCAAGGATTGCTACAAAGTGTCTATTGATAAATCCTTACAGGATGCAGCTTGCATACCGGATGTAGGAGGTAACGGTTTCAAAACAGTTATGGAGGCAGTAGGTGGTTTTTATGCATGGCCAAAGGAGCAAGTGATTTTGGAAGATCAGGTACATACATGCATGTGTTTTATCAAGCTACATATATATATAATTTCTCATATTTAATTCAGTATTTGATACACCCGGCTTTTTGTTTCCTACAGGCAACACCACCAAGTACCATACAAATGATTAGTGAGCATAACAAAGTTCCACCTAAATTAACAGGGAAGCGCAACTACGTCTCTATTGAATCCATGAAAAGTGAAGCTGCTCAGAAGATCAAGACTCAGAAGTCGTTAAATTATTGAGAATTTTATTATTTACGGCATTACAATTTTATATACATTCCAATTTTATTGCATTTGAATTTGTTTTGATATATCAAAACACTGTTGGTATTACGGCATTACAATTTTATATACATTCCAATTTTACGCCAATTTTATTGTATTTGAATTTATTTGAATTATATATATATATATATATATATATATATATATATATATATATATATATATATATATATATATATATATATATATATATATATATTGATTTCTTAAATGTGACTAAAAGATGCATATAGTCACTATTATTAACACTGTTGGTCACTGTTTAATTAATTCGTTGTGTGACTAAATGTTACAAAAGGCCACACACGCATACAATTCATGTGGCCATTTGATGATCAATAGTCACACAAAATACAAATTTCTTCAATTTAAACGCCATATGGTCACACTTATTAACACTTTTGGCCACTTTATGATTAATTGTATGTGACTAAATACCCAAAAGAAACATGATTTGTGTGACTAAATGGTACAAAAGGCCACACAAACATACAATTCATGTGGCCATTGGATGATCAATAGTCACACAAACCACAAATTTCTTCACTTTAAACAGCATATGGTCACACTTATTCACACTTTTGGCCACTTTATGCTTAATTGTATGTGACTAAATACCCAAAAGAAACATGATATGTGTGACTAAATGGTATAAAAGGCCACACAAACATACAATTCATGTGGCCATTGGATGATCAATAGTCACACAAACCACAAATTTCTTCACTTTAAACACCATATGGTCACACTTATTCACACTTTTGGCCACTTTATGATTTATTGTATGTGACTAAATACCCAAAAGAAACATGATATGTGTGACTAAATGGTACAAAAGGCCACACAAACATACAATTCATGTGGCCATTGGATGATCAATAGTCACACAAACCACAAATTTCTTCACTTTAAACACCATATGGTCACACTTATTCACACTTTTGGCCACTTTATGATTTATTGTATGTGACTAAATACCCAAAAGAAAAACGCTTTGTGTGACTAAATGTAACAAAAGGCCACACAAAAAAAAAATTCATGTGGCCATTGGATGATCAATAGTCACACAAAACACAAATTTCTTCACTTTAAACACCATATGGTCACACTTATTCACACTTTTGGCCACTTTAAGATTTATTGTATGTGACTAAATACCCAAAAGAAAAACGCTTTGTGTGACTAAATGTTACAAAAGGCCACACAAAAATAAAATTCATGTGGCCATTGGATGATCAATAGTCACACAAAACACACATTTCTTCACTTTAAACACCATATGGTCACACTTATTCACACTTTTGGCCACTTTATGATTTATTGTATGTGACTAAATACCCAAAAGAAAACGCTTTGTGTGACTAAATGTTACAAAAGGCCACACAAAAATACAATTCATGTGGCCATTGGATGATCAATAGTCACACAAACCACAAATTTCTTCACTTTAAACAGCATATGGTCACACTTATTCACACTTTTGGCCACTTTATGATTTATTGTATGTGACTAAATACCCAAAAGAAAAACGCTTTGTGTGACTAAATGTAACAAAAGGCCACACAAAAAAAAATTCATGTGGCCATTGGATGATCAATAGTCACACAAAACACAAATTTCTTCACTTTAAACACCATATGGTCACACTTATTCACACTTTTGGCCACTTTATGATTTATTGTATGTGACTAAATACCCAAAAGAAAAACGCTTTGTGTGACTAAATGTTACAAAAGGCCACACAAAAATAAAATTCATGTGGCCATTGGATGATCAATAGTCACACAAAACACACATTTCTTCACTTTAAACACCATATGGTCACACTTATTCACACTTTTGGCCACTTTATGATTTATTGTATGTGACTAAATACCCAAAAGAAAAACGCTTTGTGTGACTAAATGTTACAAAAGGCCACACAAAAATAAAATTCATGTGGCCATTGGATGATCAATAGTCACACAAAACACACATTTCTTCACTTTAAACACCATATGGTCACACTTATTCACACTTTTGGCCACTTTATGATTTATTGTATGTGACTAAATACCCAAAAGAAAAACGCTTTGTGTGACTAAATGTTACAAAAGGCCACACAAAAATAAAATTCATGTGGCCATTGGATGATCAATAGTCACACAAAACACACATTTCTTCACTTTAAACACCATATGGTCACACTTATTCACACTTTTGGCCACTTTATGATTTATTGTATGTGACTAAATACCCAAAAGAAAAACGCTTTGTGTGACTAAATGTTACCAAAGGCCACACAAAAATAACATTCATGTGGCCATTGGATGATCAATAGTCACACAAACCACACATTTCTTAACTTTAAAGAACATATGGTCACACTTATTCACATTTTTGGCCACTTTATGATTAATTGTATGTGACTAAATACCCAAAAGAAACATGATTTGTGTGACTAAATGGTACAAAAGGCCACACAAAAACCAAATTTATGTGGCAATTGGATGATCTATAGTCACACAAAACATACATTTCTTCACTTTCAACACCATATGGTCACACTTATTCACACTTTTGGCCACTTTATGGTTAATTGTATGTGACTAAATATACAAAAAGAAAATGCTTCGTGTGACTATAAGAGTTTTTGGTCACACAAAGCTGATTAATCCAACTAAAATTGTACCTATTTAGTCACACATTTTAACGTTTTGGTTACTCTTTTGTAAGTGAGACTAAAAAGAACCAAAACATGTGACCGTAGGTACCCTATGGTCACACGACCTTTAGTCACACACACGAAAAAAACCATGTGTGACTATATGTATATCGTCACACATATTTGGTGTAACCAATTCCACTTTTTGTTCTAGTGATATTGTGAACCTATTATGCGAATACGCCATTTACATGAGTATTTCACTTAGATGGTGTTTGGTTTATTAACAAATGACCATTTTAATAAGTCTTTACACAAAACTGCCGTTTACTGATAACTTCTTTGTATGTGTAACATGATATTTTGTGATTCAGTTATAGCCAGATCTAGAAACAATGACACAATCTCTTAACATGTGTTGGTTATCTATGAAACTAAAGATTTACAAAAAGTAGTGTAATATATATAACTTATAGATCTCTTTTCTCCAACATCTACATATCTCTACATATTGTTATAGCTATAAAATCATCCAAAATTTACGGGTAAGTCACGTGAACATCATTTGACCAGATCTACACACACTCCTTATGTTAGATGTATACTTTGAATGATGTCTAGTCTAGCACGCGAAATTTACTAGCTAGCACTTAGAAGATTTGTTTGTGTGTGTTTTGTATGAACGAATCAATAATGAATGAACAAGGAACACAATATACTTCAACTTCAACGATTCAATATTATTAATGAATAATATGAGTACTCTTAATTAGTACTAGGGTTTACAACCTTGAATCTTAACAAAAACTCGATAGTAATTCGTTCCTAAACTTTAACCTAGGAAATCCTTTTATAGAATAAGGATTCCTTTACAAGATAACTATCAACCTAATCGTATAAGATATACACAATATCTTTTTTATAATTATCTTACACAAAGTCATAATCCGTACTAACTTCTATATTCAACCGTACGAACTGCTCTTGTCTTCAAAACTCATCAGCAGTACTAACTTCCATCTTCAGCCGTACTAACTGCTTAAGCTTAATTCCTAACAATCCTCCCCTAAACTTATGATTTCTTCCCAAATCACTAAGTTTCTTCAAATTAAGCTTCATCTTCTATATGAGGGGGATTCTTTCAAACACCTTTCATAACTGTCTCTTACTACTGATCTTTCTTTGTTCTGCAAGGTTGAAAATCTTTGTTACCAACAAATCTGCCATTTCAGAATCTTCTTCAACCCTCAGTTTTGTATACAACATAGATGTTAAAACACTTGATCTGAGTGGATAATCTTTTTCCACTAACATATAGATTTCTATGCCATCTTTAGTAGAAACTTTGTGCACTCCGCACGTATCAAATAACTTCCAAGAGACATTTTTGATTTGTGCTTGGAATCTCCACATTGATTCTCCTCTATCAGGTTCATAAATTCTTTTCAGCTGCACCCATAACTCTTTATCTTTGTCTTCAAGTGGATCTTGAACTCTGAATCTTTCTTTTACTAAGCTCCATAACTGATTAAGATCTTCTCTATCAAAACCTTTTAGTAGATCTTCAAACAACTTATATCTCTCAGTAATACCTCCAAGTCTTATGATCTTCCATCCCATCATCCTTCCATCAGTGAAAACTTCCCAGCCAATGATAGGATATTTGACTTCTAATGGTTTGATATTTGTAGACTCTGGAACTATCACCATCATATTCTTGATTTGCTCATTGGTCAAACTTTCTTCACCAGACTTCAACTTCTTTGCACTATCAGATTCCAGAACTTGTGGTTCTCTTTTCTTTTTCCTTGTGATATCCTCCTTGCTTGAAGTATTCAGTCTTGCATATGTTTCATAGAAAGTCTTTTCAATCTCAGCATCTGACCTTCCAGTAAAGTCACTCATCTTATAATTTGCTTGATTCTTCAAATAATGCTTCATGAAACTGACTTTTTCTTTCTTGGTAGGCAACTTTGTCTTGTATCCTGACTCTTGCCTTTCTCTAATTCTTTGCACTAAGTCATTCTAAGTAACTTCTTTGTTCTTTGACAAGATGAACTCTTTGAGTTTTTCTGACTTTTCTTCTTCACTTAATTCCTTGTCTTTAAGAATCATTCCAGCATGAGCTCTCACAATCAAATCAGAATCCAACAAATATTGCAGTTGCTCATTGAACTCCTCTTGATTAACTTCTTCAGATCTTGTTCTATCCATGAATTCAGCTATATCCCTTACATCATCTGCAGCTATCTTCCTTGCTAATTCTGCATCTTGAGCTATCTGAGCTTGTTCATCAGCTAAATCCTTGTCTAGAATCTCTCTTGCTACTTCTGCATCAAAGTCTATTTGAGCCTGAGTTCTTGGTTTTGTTCTCTTGAGCTTTTCTAATACTTGAGCAGCCTCTTGTTCTTGAGCAGCTTCTTCTAGTGACATAGGCTTTTTACCCTTATCTTCCCTTTTTCTAGCATATTCCTCTTCAGCCATAGTATCACCAGTTGGAACTGTCTCATGCTCTGTCTCAGCAGTTGGAACTGCTTCAACAGTTGGAACTTCTTCAGCTTCTTGAATACCAGTCTGAACTGCTTCATGTGTCTCAGCAGTTTCTTCAACCCCTATGTCAACATTACCAGAACCCATATCAAATTGTTCCTCTTCTTCATCATTTTGCCTCCCCTGAGAACCTGATCCATCTCCCTTACCTTTATCTGATTTCCTCCCCTGTTTGGGAGAATCACCATCATCACCATCAAAATCATCTGAGTCATCATCATCATCAGAAGAAGAATCCAAAACTACCTTTGCCTGTTTCTTCTTTAACTGCTCTTCAAGTTTCTTCACCCTAAGAGTCAATTTGGTGTAGACCTTGGCAAAATTCCTTTTGTGAGCTTTGAGTTCCTCATTGTTCTTCTTTAGCTCTTCCTCCAAAGTTTCTACCTTCTCAACTAGTTTGGTACACATTTCCATCAATTCAGTATGTGAAGTGCTACCCTCATCACGTCTAGCTGTGTTACCTGCTAGGAGAGGTGAATCATGGGGAAAGGATCTAGGAATCACTCTGGGTGTTTCCCTTCTCCTATAAGTGATGTGAAATTGGGATGTTTGGGTTCTTTCAGTAGCTGAAGTAGATGTGTGATGGGGATCAGTTGGTTGTACTGAACCTTCACCCACTTCAGGTTGAAGCATTTCAGGAAACAATGGAACTATTTCACCTTGAAAAAGCCTACTAGCCATAGCCATGTTTTGAAAAACTTTTGATTGAAGGCTAGGAGTAGCAAAAGTTTCTGTTGGTTTTGTAAGCAGGTATGTCTTTTTATTCAAAAGAGTTTGAACAAACCTTAGATACATTAGAAATTTGGTTTTGCTGTTTACATTAGATGCCATACCCTCAAAAATAAATTTTGAAAAGTTAAAAACCTTGTTTGTAAACAAATAAATAAGAGCAATAGCAATATTGCTACTGAACTGCTCCCAAGCAGTCTTTTTAGGACTTAAACAATGTAAAAGGGTATGTATCAAAAATCTCCATTGAGGTGAGAAACATCCTTTTTGAAAAGTTAATTTGTGTTTGGATGTATCATACCCCATTTTGGTAAGTTCTTGCCATATTTCAGTGTTGTGCATAGTGTTGATACCATCTGAATCTTTTAATTTAAGATGTCTCCTAAGTATAGACTCAGTAACAACAAAAGATACACCATCCACTTCAGAATGAATTTCTAAGTCCCCATCCTCACTAGTCAAGACAGTAGCATTCTGCCAGAACTGTGTGATGTGAGAGACATATAGAGTAGGAGAAACGGTTAGAGCATACCTTATGTGAGAGTGGTTTAGAAAGTCCACAATCTCATAAAATTTTGGTCCATCTCCTTCCTCTGTTTTCTCAAGAAACGCAACCTGATTGTGACGCTTAACAAATTCCAAATTAGCCATTTGTATTGATGAAAAGTGAAAGATTATAGCAATAAGATGATCGTTTAAAATGGAATTGAGGTTTTATGTAGCCTATTGGAGTTTATAGGTACTGTTTAGGGTTTTGCGAAATATGCGTATGAGATAAATTATCTTGAGAAATAGAATAAATAAATTTATGGTAAAAAGATAATTATCTTCTAGAAAAATCCCTATAAGTACCTTAAGAATAACGGTTTTACCCCAACGGCTATAAAATTAATTACTGACAGATTTTTACAACGGCTAGTTGAGCCGTACTAACTTTGTACTAACCGTACCAACTGTTGGAAAATTTTTGTTGAGCCGTATGAACTTATTGAAAAGGATTTTAAAATACCATGACTCAAACATAGTTTTTAGCAAACTATCAGCTATCAACGGATTTGATATGTCTTTACCAATAGCCGTTTGCTTTGGACTAGTCAACTCTTCACAGTTAGATATGTTGAGCTGATAACCATACAATTTTTGGTAAATTGTCAACCATTAACGGATTTGATTAGTATTTACCAGAAACCGTTTGCTCTGGACTAGTTGGTTCTTATGTGGGTTAGACATGGTGAACCAATAACCATTTGTTATGTGCACAGATCACACACTCAGCTCCAAATCACCATACAGTCCAAAACATAAAGCATTTAATTCCTTGGTGCTTATCATCCAAAACCTGCAAGTGTTAGTCCAAAAACAAAGAAACAAGCCACAAAGAACTTATCTCACAATATAAAAGTATACGACTAACATTGCACTCAAAAAGAAAAATTAATTTCTTTGTGGAACCCAAGCCATAACAGACTTAGGCTTTCCTCTTGCATCAACATAATTCATTCTTTTCAAAACAATTTTAGCACCATTGGGTTTGATGGGTCTCCAAACTCAACATGCTGATGCATTCACTCCAGTACCCATATTTCCCTTAGTAGTGTTTTTATTAACACCAGTACCAATTACTCTGCTAGCAGTTGGAACTGCTGGCTTGGTAGTTGTTACCTTGGGTTTCTAAACTTGGTTTTTCACTACTTGTCTGTTTTGAAATGGTCTCTTAACAGTTGTTGGTGCTGATTTGGAAAACATTTTTGCACCTTGAACTGTTGGCCTTGAGTGAATAGGTCTAATTGGTCTGACAGGCTGAACTACTGATCTAGCAATTTGAATTGGTCTTTGGCCAGACTTTAATAGAACTGATCTGGGTATCATTCTATCATTCCTAGGAAGAGTTTGAAGTCTTTCTATGCTCAACCTATGGTTTGAATATCCACTCAACCATTTATCACAAAAATCTGCAAGATGGTCAAAACTACCACACGAGTAACAAGCTTTCCTATAGCAGACAAAATCATCCCCTAATTGGTGAGATTTGAGGTCATTCCAATTCCTTTGGTTACCTCTTGGCTTGTTTGTGGTTCTATACATTTCTGCATACCTAACTGTTGGTCTAAAAGGTTTGGCATTTGATCTAGGCCTAACAGTCTCAGGTTTAACCATCTTTGGAACTTTTGGTTCCTCCATTTTAACACTAATAGGCTTAACCACACCCTGATCACCCTCATCATCAGAAGTCCATTCCTCTATGGTTGGAGAATCTGATTCCTTACTTGAGAACCTATCAGAAGACACCTTGTCCTCAGATAGTGATTTATCACTAGCACTCTCATACACAGGTTTATCAACTACATTCTCTTTAGGTTGAGGACCATATTTAAGCTCAGGTAGTTGAAATTCAGGTAGTCCTGTGTGTTCTAAGTCTATGCCTGGGGGTGTTGGAATTCCTCTATAGGGAGGTGGAACTGACTTATAACCTAGGCCTGACTTAGCTTCATTGAGGATCTGACACTCAACAATCTTACTAACACCCTGAGTTGCAAATTCTAGTGTGTCAACAGTCATTTGAATGTTCTCCTTTGCTTTCTTAACCTGTTCTACCTCATGTTTCAACACACTAATTTCATTCTCTCTAAACATTAAGTCTCTTTTAACAATAATCATATCATCAGAAAACTTTGACTCATTACTTTTATAATGAACAATTTGTTCTTCTAACACAGCTAAAGCCCTCTTATGATTTGCTAAGTTAAAAGCAGTTTGGGTTAGCTCTTTTCTCTGATCCTCATATCTTTTCTTAAGAGTTTCTAGATCTTTTAAAGCTTCACAAGATTTAGAACATTTAGAAACTTGTACCTCAGAGTCTGAAAATGCCATGAGAGCAATCTCTGTAGATGCTTCTGCTTCCTCCTTTGCAATGTAGCTCCAGTCAAACCCTAAGCCATCAATGGCAACCATGGCTTTTGAGCTTGAGTCAATAACTTCCACCACTCTTGACTTGCTTCCAAATCCTCTACTCTTGTCATCCTGTTGTCTTGGCAATCTGCACTCCCTTGAATAATGACCTTTCTTGTGGCAATTGAAACACTCAGTCTTGGACTTGTCATACCCTGCAACATCATTGCTGTTTATGACAATCTTCTTGCCAGTCTTCTTCAAAAATCTCTTAGCTCTCAAGCTGAGAAGAGAGAGCTGCCACTTGATATCCATCTCTTCAATATCATCTTTATCAATCTCTTGAAGATCTGCATGAGTCAACATACTTCCATTGTGCTGAGTAGTCAAGAAAGCACAATAAGTATTCTCATCCAAGAGTCCATTAGTACTGCTTGAAGTGCTAGCAGTACAAATATTGGAACTAGCAGTACCAACTGCTCTAGTCAATTGAACTTCTTCATCTGGACTTGAGGTACTGGGAGTTGATACAAAGGCCAAATTCCCTGAGCTTGAGCTTGAGCTTGAGCTTGAGCTTGATCCAGCAGACTTCTTAACATCATGTTCAACTATCTTGAAGTTGCTATAGAGATCCATTAAGCTCATGGAATCTATATCAGGCTTGTTTTTCCATACAACCACATGCATAGCCCATTCAGCTGGTAGACTCCTCAGAAATTTGGAGTTGAGATCTTCCTGAGGCATCTCAATTCCTAGAACAGCCAATTGACTCACTAGTTTTTGAAGTCTATTAAACATATGATCTAGTGACTCGTTGCTTGTTGCTGAAAAATTCTCAAACTGTTGCTTGAGAAGGGTCTTCTGAGTTTTCTTGGTGGCTTCGTTCCCACCATATCTTGCAACAATAGCTTCAAAAACGGTTTTAGCACACTTAAACTTGCTAAAATTCAACAACTGATCATTGGGAATAGTCATAAGAAGCAAACTTCTCGCCTTAACATCATTCTTGTGCTGTGCCTTCTCTTCAGTAGTGGTTGGCTTAGTTTGCACCTTAGTTTCAGTGACACCCTCAACAACGGTTGTTGTAGTTGTAGGTTTGAACAAATTCCCATCCTCAATAATCTCCCAGAGAGTATAATCTTGAACTTGGAAGAATTGCTCAATTCTTAATCGCCACATATCGAACTCATTGGGTTTAAGCATTGGAAGCTTAGCAGCAATATTAGTCTGACTTGTTGTTGTCTCCATGTCCATCTTCTTCTTAAACAAATTCGTCTGGATCTTCTAAACCAAAGTATCAGTAACTTGTCTCTGATACCACTTGACCGGATCTACACATACTCCTTGTGTTAGATGTATACTTTGAATGATGTCTAGTCTAGCACGCGGAATTTACTAGCTAGCACTTAGAAGATTTGTTTGTTTGTGTTTTGTATGAACGAATCAACCATGAATGAACAAGGAACACAATATACTTCAACTTCAACGATTCAATATTATTAATGAATAATACGAGTACTCTTAATTAGTACTAGGGTTTACAACCTTGAATCTTAACAAAAACTCGATACTAATTCGTTCCTAAACTTTAACCTAGGCAATCCTTTTATAGACTAAGAATTCCTTTACAAGATAACTATCAACCTAATCGTATAAGATATACACAATATCTTTTCTATAATTATCTTACACAAAGTCATAATCCGTACTAACTTCTATATTCAACCGCACGAACTGCTCTTGTCTTCAAAACTCATCAGCAGTACTAACTTCCATCTTCAGCCGTACTAACTGCTTAAGCTTAATTCCTAACATCATTTTTCTTGCTCTTTCATCACTTCATACATAATTTAATTCACAATACCAAATCTGTTATTTTCATACGTAGCCCATACCTTAAGCTTTCACCTTTATGTTTGTTCATTCTTTTTAGTCGATTACTACTATTAAAATTGTGTTAAGTTAAATGGTATCTTCGGTCATAATACAAATTTCTCAAACTATAACTCAAATGGATCTCGATCCTTTTCATATTTATATTTTTTTCACCAAAAAAAAAAAAAAAAAAAAAAAAAAAAAAAAAAAAAAAAAAAAAAAAAAATTACTAAAGAAATGGAAAAAGATATTAGACTTCAAGTTATCATTCACACTTATATAAATAAAAAATAAAATTTTTCACACGCTCAATATTTTCTCTAATATTCTAAAAGCCTAACATACAAACAATAATACATAAACCCGGATACATACCAGGATTTCATTAAAGATGCTATGCTTCAATTAGATCTAATTTATATGGATTTGGGTTTGAGTGGCGGCACAAATGCTTCGACCGAATTACGTTGCTGACAGTATTTTCCTATTGCTCTTGATTTGTGGTTCATTGGGGTTTCGAAATTAGCGACTGAATTAAAATCAAAGGGGACGGGGAAGATTGGATATGATATTCATAATTTATATGGATTTGGGATGTAGATGCATATAGTGCATGAGATATGGAAGGGAGGAGTCTAGATATGAGAGGAGGAAGATTTGACTTTTTTATGGTTATTTTTTGTTAAATATCGAGCAGTTTAAATTTTGGGTACAAACTTTCGTTTTGGGTGGAGTTTAAGTTACTTTTTTATTGTAGACTTATAATAATGTTAGACTTATTTTGAGAATTTTTTATAGAGTGGCACGAGTTTGATTTTCGTTGTAGGTCGTTTAAGTTCTAATTTATCAAGTATTTGTAGAAATCAAACTATCACATTGCGTGAATTGGTCAAGTCGATCTTGGGCTTAACACTTAGCGATTATGTTAAATTCAAGGTTCACGCAAATCATATTAAAATTATTTTGCTAACAAATGCGATGCATGTTTCACAATCACATGCACAATTAGGTAATGAACTTCATTTATTCAGTTGAGTATCTCCTTACTTAACTAATTTGATATAAAAGACCATTGTACCCTCAATAACAATCCAATATCTTTACAACTTATATAAATATAATTAATAATAAGACAATCTTCTACAAATATATCAGCTTTTTAATACTTGGTTACGACTTTTATTTACATGATGTGTATATCAACTGATACCACTTAGATATAACGACGCTATCATTAGAGATATAACAACGCAATCATTACAGGATGTTTACACAGTTTTGGTGTAAGAGACAAAAGAAAAAGACCTAAGTTGTGTGTAGTATAAACTATGTGTTTGAAATAGCATGTTTTGCATTACGATGATGAAAGTTACTCATGTATATGATACCTTTTCCTTGAAACAATTCTATTTACAAAAACTTACTTACAAAATCCGTTTATTCAGTTAAGTACCCCCTATCGAAACTAATCATCATAACCAAATGCGCATAACTCTTGGAAAACCGATGATTCTTTACGGTGAACAAAGCTCGTGCATCGCACGGGCCATGCTGTTTCGTTAAGTTAATATAGGAGCACAAATTTATATGTTTGAAGAGTTGTATTCAGTACCTTTATATACTCCTTCCATATCAAATTAATAGCCCACGTTTTTTTTGGGATGTCATGATTTAATTACACTTTATTAAAAATAAATGTAGAAGTTTGATCGAATTTATCATATTACCCTTGGTTAAAATTGATATTAAAAACTTTAAAGAATACAATAATTAATTAGTTAAGGGTAAAACCGTTATTTTACAAAAAAATAAATAAAAATAAATCAGTAATAATTTTGGTTTTCTTAAACTATGTGTTTTTTGTCGGAAAACAACTCTTTTGGGACGAATGGAAAATAAGATAATGAATCTATTAGTAATTCAATAACTATGATTAATGAATTTGACTCATGATTAATTTGATTATTACAAAATTGAATACTCCATTAATATTAAAATGGTGTTACATGTTAAATATTTTTTCAACAATGTTAAGATCATGTTATGAATAGTAAGTGTGTAACTTAATTTTTTAAGATTAGCAAAAATGTTGGTCTCAAATACTTTACAGTAATATAAGATGTAACATGTAAAATGTGATCGGAGATGACCTTTACAAGTAAATGAATACTAAAAATCTTAAGTTCGTGCGACTAATACAACCTTGTTATTTATCGTTACCTCAAAATTTGATGCCTTTATAAATGAAAGGAATATTCAAATATTGAAACCGCCTCTATTATGGGGCGTTTTCTTGGGATTCTTGGTTAAAAGCCCCTCATTTAATTTTTTGTAATGTTTTTTCTAGCTTCTTGCTAGTTTTATAATATTGCCGTTCAAAAAAAAATAAAAAAATAGGAACCCCATATCATGTGGGGGCCGCTTATTTTGGTCAAAATGTACAAGTTTTAAAGCAGACAGTACAGGCGGCGGCAGCAAGCAAAAGTCAACACCCCTCTACGCGAGGGGGGGGGGTGGGGGGGGGGGGGGTCAGGATAAGATGGGCCTATTGAAACTTTTAAGTCCGCATTAACGCACGACTTATACAACCTCGTTATTTACGTTAAAATAGTAGATATTATAGTACTAAGGGTGATGATAGCCTAACACCCCCTGTAGGGGGTGTTTTAATGATTGCGTGCTGCCGCCGCTTGTACTGTCAATTTTACGGCTTGTACAATTTGACCAAAAATAAGGAGGTCCCACATGTAGAGGGTGTTACAGTAGATCCCACTAAGGGTGATTACTCCATAATTTAGCATTCAGTATAAGACTACAAGACAAATGCGGATATGTATTCTAATCATTCGGCATAAGACTATAAGACAAATGCGGATATGTATTTACATTATACGATTGCTAATGAAAATAATATTTAGGATTTACTAACAACAATCCAATGAGTTTTGTTAAACATTTTTTAATTAACAATGTCTCAAAAATAAAAATTATTATTTTTATAAATACATGATTTCAACACATATAAATATAAGGGCTAATGACATCAAAATGTATCATAGTTGTCACTTATTCTTTTTATATGTATCGAACAATTTTTTTTGCTATTCTGTGTACTAAACTTGATTTTTTGGGCATTTTTGTGTACTTTATGACCATTTTGCCCCTCATTTTATTAACATGGGAGGGGCAAAATGGTCATAAAATACACAAAAATGCTCAAAAAATCAAGTTTAGTACACATAATAGCAAAAAAAATTGTTCGATACATATAAAAGGAAATGATGACAACTATGATACATTTAGAGGCCATTAGCCCTAAATATAATTAATGTAAGTGAATTTTAATAAAGTATGTATTAATATCAAATGAGTTCATATTCGAAAATGTTTTTTTAATTAAAATAAGCTTAAACAAAGATTGGATTTAGACTTTCAACAAGTCGATTGACTGATTGAGAATTAAGTCAAGTATATCTTGAAGTTGTCAAGCTTTGAATTGACTAGTTATTCAACAGTATTAATGACCAGCCCAGTAGAATCAAAACATGTAGAACAACATTCGGAAAATATGTGTAGCAGACAAATAATGTTTAACTTTTGGTTATTTAATCTTTTTAGTAGACCAAACATTTTCGACAAAACATAAGTTAAGCATAAGCTAAATAATTTTATCAAACGAATTTATAACTAAAACAATTACTAATACAATAATAATCTTAGAATATACAGTAAATAATCTTGATTTTAATTTTTCTCTTCCAATCTAGAGGGACACATGAAATATATAGAGTTGAGATCGCATACAAAGTAACACAAAATTAAAAAATATAAAAAGTATTTGTAACCGTCCGATCACCAACAATAGACATCCAACGGTCAATCTCAAAAAAGTCTGTTATCTCTCCTTTTTCAAATGACCAGGGGCATTTTTGTCTTATTAACTTTTTTTATAATTTACTCTCGAAAGTAAAACGTAAATAACTTTCAAACGATAAACTTTTATGAAAAATCGATTTCACCATAATTTTTAAAATTTAATTCTCTTTAATTTGGTATGCATTTTGATATATGAATCGCAAATTTTTTTCAACTTTTTAAGTGGGTGTTGATTTTCTTGAAATTTTCGGCATTTCGGCTCTAATTTTGTCTAGTTTAAAGGCCGAATTTTGCAAAACTTAAAACACGAAAGTTGTAGCTTTTTGGCCATTCTTTACCCAGAAATTTGAATCACTCAAATTTGATTTGATATGAGTGAGATATCGCACGTTAAAGATGAACAATAACTGATGAACGTTATCAAAAATAAATGATGAGCAAAATAAAAAATAACTGATGAACAATATAAAAAATAACCGATGAACGTTATTTCTTTGAAAACTGTTGAACATTATAAAAAATAACTGATGAACGTTATAAAAAATACTGATGAACAATATCAAAAGTAACTGATGAACGTTATTTTTTCGAAAACTACTGAACATTATAAAAAATAACTGATGAACGTTATCAAAAATAACTGATGAATTGATAAACATTGTGTTTTTATTAGAAAATTGATGAACTAATTAACAATAATAATTTGAACTGATGAACATTATCAAAAATAACTGATGAATAAAATTAACTGATGACCAAAAGTAACTAATGAACTGATGAACATTATAAAAAATAAACGGATCAAATACAAAGTTTCTTGTACACCAATTCACTTAACATATATTCACCTGAGAATGTTTGCAGAGATGCCAATTCACTTAACATATATTCACCTGAAAATTAATGATTGGTTTGACACATAGTTTAAGGAAATTGTATGATTAAAAAAAAAGAAAAAGAAAAAAAAAAGAAAAGAAAAGAAAGAAAAAAAAAGATTCTTACTCGCACAGATCAATCCCAAACAAGTGAACTACTAAAAGGAAATGTTTTAAACTTAATGGAGAATCCCAAAAAACTAGTTGCAATTTCTGTAGAGTAGGAAAAGTATAATATATCAGATTTTATTTTTTGAATTTAATCGCTTTAATGGATCTCTTGATTCTATTCTTTTCTTTAATTGACAATGGACGTCGTATAAGAACTCTTGTGAAAGGGCATCTCTGCAAACATTCTCAGGTGAATATATGTTGTCTCAGTTATTCATAAACTGATGAACATATAATAAAATTGATAATTACGGAATGAAAAGATAATTAAAAAAATATCACTTTTTAAATCATACATTAATAAAATGATAAGTGATACGTTGTGGTACAAAAATTAGTGCATTTAACGCAATTTTAACACTAAAAATCTAAGCTAGACATTTCATCAAACACCTTGTGTGCAACAAATATGACTAAAACGTCATATTTAACATGCGATATCTCACTCATATCATGTCAAATTTGAGTGATTCAAATTTCTGGTTAAAGAGTGAACCAAAATCTACAACTTTCGTGTTTTAAGTTTATCGTGATTTGATAGATTTAAAGGTAAAAAAATAAGGTCAAAAATGCTAAAAATATCAACAAAATCAAAACCCTTTGAATATGTAAAAAAAAAAAAAATTAAAAAAAAAAAAATTTAAAAATCAAAATAATTAACAAGATTTATACCAAATTAAAGAGAATTCAATTTTAAATTTTTTGGTGTAATCGTTTTTTTCTAAAAGTTTGTCGTTTAAGAGATATGTGCGTTTGAAATTTGAGGTGGAAAAGAAAAAAAGAGTAATTTTACAATTTTGCCCCTAGGATTATTTTTTAAATAAAATAGGTGTAGTGACACTTGTCAGATGATGGGTGACTTTATACACTTTTTAAATTAGTAGCAATTGATCCACTACCGATATATATATATATATATATATATGGGAAATATTAGCTACATTAAAAATGTAGCCAATTGGCTACATTTCATTTGAAAAAAGTTTTAAAAATGTACAGTTCAGTCCCTGCAGTAAGTGCCTGACACATATTTTCCCCCTGTCCTTACCTTTTGTTTTTCAAAGAAAATGTAGCCAATTGGCTATATATATATATATATATATATATATATATATATATATATATATATATATATATATATATATATATATTGTATAACTTTATTTTCAGAACCCTGTTAAATGCGAGAACTGAGAGAACTCATTTTTAACCATTAGATTAGTTGATCAAGTGTCAAAACTGAATGTGCCATTTATGTAAATAGATCATGTTGGTTGATGTAACTAGTGTAAGGGTAATTAAGGGATATTGCAATACTTTATTTTATTTTATTTTATTTCTTTTTTTAAACCGTTCATATCACTTGGGTTTTTAAGATCTGCTTTAACCTAATAGAACGTATGCCGCCTCCTCCCCAAAAATCCACTTCTCCTAATTCGTTTCTACCCTTAATCGAATTGATATATGCACCCTAAATCCCAATTCCCAAACTTTCGATCCGTAAAATTCTTTGTTAAGTTGTGGCAGTTGCGTTTTTTTGCCGGCGGGATGTGGGTGTATCTGATGGAGCCGTCATGATAATCGATGAAGAAAGATCAAAATCCGATGTAATATCTGAAATTCGTTCAATTGAAGGAAAAGGTGCAAATTTTTTGTTGCTTAATCAATTTTATGATAATAGAATCTATTGAAAAAATTTCAAAAGTAATGGCGCTCTAAACTATTCGTATAAACATATATGTTGTTTGGAAGACCGGTATCTCCGTTGATCATCAGAATGTTTTCATATTCAATCAAATCAAAAAAGATGATTAGACAAAAAAATATTACTCCGTATAATATAGATTAACAAGGAAGATAATTATGAAATCCATCATTTTTTTAGTTAAATACGGAATCGAATATTCCAATATCACCGAGTCTATTAGCCCTTTTCTTTTATTTTTGTTTTATTCAATTAAAAAATAAAAAGTGTAGGCATTATATTTTTATCAATTAAATAGTGCAGCCATTTTAATTCCATGAAACTGTTATCATATTACAATTTATTTTGTGCTTCAATTTTTTGACCAAGACTTCTCTTACGAAACTGTTTCAGATGATTCAACTGGGCTTTTGATGTAAGCCAAACTTTTTTCTAATATAATGTATGTGAAACGAAACTGTTTTCTATGCTTTATCTTATGTGAAACTACACAACTGATGTTTTATAGCTACTATAAAATTAATGAAAGAGGTGTGCATACATGTTTATGGCTGGTAAAAAATTAATTAAGAGAGTGCATACGTGTTTTTTACTTTGCATACATGTTTATGACTGGTAAAAAATTATAGTAGGTGTGCATACATGTTTTTTCTTTTGCATGCATGCTTATGGCTGGTAAAAAATTAATTAAAAATGTGCATACGTGTTTTATGGCTCATATAAATCATAAAATGTGTGCATATGTGTTTCGAGGCTGATCAAAAATTAGTGAAATGGTGCATATGTGTTCCAAGGTTGATATAAAATTAATGAGTTGGTACATATGTGTTCTAAGGTTAATATAAAATAATTGAAATGCTACATATGTGTTTTTATTGTTGGTATAAAATATTTGAAGGAGTGTGCATATATGTTTTATGGTTCATATAAAATCAAAGAAAAAGTTATGCATATATGTTTCAAATTGTGCCTATGCGTTTTAGATTGTGCATATGTGTTATCTTTTTAGATAGTGCATATGTGTTATCTTATTCGTTGTGATTAATTTTTGTTTCCTATTTTTGTAGTTTAATGGTTTTTGTGTATGCTTTTTTCAGATTGATGAAGATGATCATCATTGAAGATCAAAAAGTTAATGAACACATATATACATGAAGATAATTTGCGATTTTTGAAGAGATGTGATTATTGTATATGTGTTTTTTGTACTTGTAATTAAATGAAATGTAACATATAATTATATCAATCTTGTTTGTTCTTATATAAAGGTTTATGTTCTTTGATTTGTGTTTTAAACTTTCAAAGAAAATAATGGCTAGGCAAAAGTATTTGTAGGTTAATATAAAAGTGTAAAAAATTAAATACTAAAAACATATGTAAATTGACGTTATTTATAAAACATACATGCATCTCGTCTTTTTTCAAATAATGCATGCTGGAAATAAAAAAAAATAAAAAAAAAAAAAAAAAAAAAAAAAAAAAAAAAAAGTTCCTAAAATTATGGGATTTTTAAAAACGAATTTAATAAAAAAAAATCACAAATAAATAGAAATTATCTTTTACTATTATACCCTTTCGATTAAATAAAAATCTTTAATATTTAAAAAATATGATTGGTCTAGGGGAGTTCTCGCAGTTCTCGCACTTAAGAGAGTTCTGAAAAATAAAGCCCCCTATATATATATATATAGGGTTCCTTTATTACGAGAACCACCTTATTTACGAGAACTGCGAAAACCACTTATGTACTTCTAATAATGCATAGTGTGCAACATATCAATGCAAAATGATATTTTTTTAATATTAACATTTTTTATTTAATTCGAAAGGGTATAATAGTAAAAGACCTTTTTTTTTTTTTTTTTTTTTTTTTTTTTTTTTTTTTTTTTTAAGAATTGTTATTTTCCAGGTTTAGTGCATACATGTTTTTAAGCTAGCATGTTTAGTGCATATATGTTTTCTTTAAGATGGCATATTTGTAGATTTAGTGCTACAATATATGATTTCAGAAATACTTAGATGCATATGGGTTTTTTTATATAATGAAATTTATAACAAACCAAGAACAGAAATGTCATACACAAACTTCGATATCGATTGAAACACAATTAAAATACAAATTTCTCAAAAGCATAAATACATGAATCTAATCGATCTATACACGTGAGCACTAATAAATATTCAACACAAAATGGACATGTGTGCACACGCAAATGTTATCATCATTTTTAGAAGTCGGACATATATGCACACGCGTAGCCGTCAACATTTTTTCAAAAGTCGGACATATATGCACACCCGTAGCCGTGAACATTCTTGTAATTACATCTGATACAAAGAAAAGTACAAAAATTAGCAACAATAATTTTATTAAAACATACATGTTTTAAGCATTCCGTTTATAAGTAATCATTTTTTAAAACATACCTCTTTTAAAACATACATGTTTTGAACAGAACATACATGTTTAAAAACATCATGTTCTCAAACATATATGGTTTTCATTAATTAGATCTCACTAATTAAAACATATATGTTTTGAACAATTATGTTTTGAACATAAATGTTTTGCACAATTTAAATCAACCTACAAGATTAAAAATCATACGAAGCAACCTTATGTGCATACATGTTTTGCACACTTTAAATCATACGAAGCAAAATAATGGTGACTAAACCCCTATAAGATTAAAAAAAAAATAACCTCAAACATATTGCTTGAGAATCTAACCATTTATTTCGATCTAAAACCATGAACTTTTTTAAAACTAATCAATCAATCAATCAAAAAGGCCTCATACGATATCGATTTTATTCGACAGATAATCACGATCGCCAAAACTATCATGCATTCCAAAATTACTTTAAATAACAGAAATTAAACAATTAGCCAAATCTTTCCTGTTTTTTACCAGTTCCAGAAACAAAGATCCATATGACTATAGTCCTAACATGGGGTGTGTTTTGTTTGAAACGCTTTGAAAACATTAGATTGCAACAGTAATACTATTTTTATCCTATAGTCAACACATCGACTATTCATTGAGTAAATCGACAGAAGCTTTTGCAGGTCAATCCAACCTGGCCCTATTTGACACGGGTAAACGGAGGGGGATCCCTGTTCAGGCTCTCGTGGCTGGTTCTGGACTTTCCCCTATCCATCATAAGATGTTCACCCATCAAGACTTGAACCTAGGTCTATTCTGAAACCTTCAGGCCAAATTCCAGCTGCCATTTTGACACATACAAAAAATTTATAAAAGCCGACCACATTTTGACCAGTTACCAACCTTTAATCACAAATTTAATGGCAACGCCATTGAGGTTATCAACCATTATCGCAGTGGAATATGAAAATAGTACTCTTACAAAAAGGTCAGAATAGAAGTGTCAGAGCATGACAAAACTTACAAGTATTGAAGTTTTGTTGTTGTAGCCAAAGCCCTTGACAACCAATGCAATCACAATTGTCTTCGTAATAACCACTAACAAAACTGATGCTAGCAAAACATCAAATACAAGCCCTCAAAAACAAGATATAAATCTGCCACAACAAAACTAAATTAACACTACATGTATCTCGAAATTGTATAAACCAATTAACATTTTTCTATTTTATTTGGCTAAACAAGTATAAAATCTCTCACTGGTCACCAATAGATCCACATAACACTGTTCCAAATACACCTTTCCGAGTAACAGTCGTGAAATTGGTTTACCATAAACGAGTTTAAAATCCAATCTATAGAAAGCCCACCAAAACAAAACTTTCGAAAAAACCATTTCAACACGTAAAGTAAACAATAACGTATAAAATGTATAAAAGTTTCCTCATTTAATTTGTCTAAAGTAACAATAACGTTAGATTCTTGCTTAGGCTTCCTAAACATCCTTTGAAACATCTTGATCTAAACGATATCGGTAGGGTTTTTTTTAATTGATCTTTAAATGTAAATGAAGACTGTGATTTGTGATGGTGTTGGTACGATTGAGAGATAGGCGGCTAGGTTTTTTCTGTGTGAGGGAGATGGAGAAAGATAGGCAACTAAGTTTTTTCTGTGTGAGTGAGATGGAGAAAGATAGGCGGCTAGGGTTCTTGAGGAAGAGAGATCAAAAGTGAAAGAGAGTAGATCTGAAAAAATTAAAACCTGGGAAACGGTTTTTGGTATATAATCATTTTTTTATGGAAGAATTAAATTCCCATTTTGCCCCTAATTCAATTTTTTCTTTCAAATTAAGTTACATATATTTTCAAAAATACCATTATGCATTGACATGATGTACATTATGTATTATTAGGAGTAAAAAGGGGGTTTTTGCAATTCTCGCAGATAAGGTGGTTCTTAAAAGAAAATTCCACTATATATATATATATATGGATTTGCTAACAACAAACTTATCAATTTTGTTTAAATGTCACTTAATTAACAATGTTTTCAAAACTTATAGAGTGAATGAGTCTTAATAAGATATACATCAACAATAATTTATCATTTTCATATATACATGATTTCAACACAAAATGTTTTAAAATAAGATAAGCTTAAACAAAACATATTAGTTTATTGTAATACTAAACAACCCTAAACATTTCATACTTTATTACATCAATATGAGTTTTGATTAAGCATTTCATAATTACACAATTAACATTTAATAAACACCAAATATTTCATAAATAACGTCACTTACCATTTTTAAAATGATTAGAAATATATAATTATGGAATATATGAGTTCACTAAATGTTTTTTTTTTTAAGAATGCTTAAACTAAACTGATAAGGTTGTGTTTAATTCTTCTATAAAAAAATGATTATATATAGTTAGTAAGAATGATCAGGTGTAATTACAAGAATGATCAGGAAGATTTGGTCTAGGGTGGGATAAAATTCATTGTTTGTTAATGAGTTACGGGTCAAGAAATTGCGACTCAAGGAATGTGTGATTTTCAGGCTGAAAAGGATCCCCATTAAAAGTAGTTGGTGATTAATATCCTAAGTCCCTGAAAGTATGACTCTGAAACCCGAGAGTCCCTGAAAACAGGTATAAACCTGAAAACCAAACCCGAGCCACTAATGATAAAGTGGTATGACCCTTGTGGTGTCAGTGAGTGGTGATAGGTTGGTCATTAAAATATGATGACTGATCAAATCTATCATGGTGTGTTAATTTGATTATCAGGTTGAGCCTGATCAAATTAAAGAAATAGTTGGGTGGAGATGAAAATTGGTCTGATCAAATTTGTAACGGAAATAGAGAATGACGGTTTTAAATTGGGGATTCTTAATTGTGTTTGTGGTGAAAAAGGGGAAAATATTAATGTTATATAAAACGACAAAATAAGCCAAGCGTGGATGCCAACGTGTTAAGCAAAAACGAAAAAAACCTTAATCACCCCGTTAGTACACAACATAGCAAAGATTAGTAAGTTTAGACTATTACTTAGCAAAATAAAAAGTTTAATACACAACTCAGTATAAAGTGAAAAATCGGATACATTTAAAACTTATTATCCCTATACTTTATTATTCCTCTATCCTTATCCTTAACTTAATAATGCAACATGACTTATTACAAGAAACTAAGTTAATACATTGTAGTTGGTGTGATTAGATACGTTACACTAATTAGTTACTTTTTTAAGTTCCAAACATATATCATATGGATAGTTTTTTTCGTGTTTCTTAGGCAGATTTATAAACAATAACATTAATTATTGTTCTTAACTTGAAAACCAGCAATAAGTTACGAATTAATAACACACCTACGATCTAACCATCAAGACGATCAACATTGTAGTGTTTTCGCTACTCCTTTGGATAACGATTGATTGAATTTAAAGTCGTTACCACTTGATTTAAAAGTCGTCCAAATTCTCACGAACCAACCCACCCAACTTTTGATTAGCAAAGTTCCAAAATGGATATAACACCCACCTCCTAAATAACATCATCAGCAATTAATCAAAAAGTCAAACAATTCTTTTAGAGTGTGTGTGTGTAAGTGCATGCATTAAATGCTAATTTATCCATAAGTAGCTGGTGTGAGAGTTGGAGAAAGAGCAAACCAAAATACACCAAAAACAATAATCATAAACAATTTTTCTTAAAAAATGGAAGGTGGTGGTGTGACTGTGCCAACCGACAAGGAGCTGCCTCCCCCTCCTTCGTCCTTAGAAATAGGTGGTCAGTCATCCGAGCCTCCACACCGGCCGATATGGCAGATCGTAATGGTTGCTGCCATTGCGGCTGGTGTGCAGTTCGGATGGGCCCTACAACTTTCACTTCTTACTCCCTATGTTCAGTTGCTTGGTATCCCACACAATTGGGCCTCATTTATTTGGCTCTGCGGCCCAATATCGGGCATGATTGTGCAACCGGTCGTTGGGTACTACAGCGACTGTTGCACGTCTCGATTTGGACGCCGTAGGCCTTTTATCTTTGGCGGGGCCGTTCTTGTCGCTATGGCGGTCTTTTTAATTGGCTACGCCGCTGATATTGGTGTAGCCTCTGGTGATAAAGTGGGGACCGCTCCAAAACCCAGAGCAATATCTGTTTTTGTCACTGGGTTTTGGATCCTTGATGTTGCTAATAACATGCTTCAAGGACCGTGTCGTGCTTTATTAGCCGACTTATCTGGTTCGGATTCTAGCAGAATCCGAACTGGAAACTCACTTTTTGCTTTTTTTATGGCAGTTGGGAACGTACTTGGGTATGCGGCAGGGTCGTATAACAATCTTTATCGTATGTTCCCGTTTACAAAGACACACGCTTGTGACGTCTATTGCGCGAATTTGAAAACATGTTTCTTTATATCAATAGCGCTTTTAATGGCGATTACAATTTTAGCTCTTACAACGGTTAAAGAGAATGTTTTCAAACCCGAAGTTGTTGAAGGAGAGGAAGGGAAATCTTCGAACAAGTTAGTTTTACAATCTAAGAATTTAATGATTTTTTTATTTTATTTAATTTTAATTTATTATTATTATTATTATTATTTTATCTTTTATCATATTTCATGTGAAATTAGTTTTACTATCTTTTAAACATCACGTCTTTTATATTTATGTTCTTAATTGCATGCCTTTTTGATAATTTGTATATTACTTGTATGCATGTACGAATTTTTGAAAGCTTATATGTTGTTTTATACAGTGACATTTATTTAGTCATTTACAAGTGGTGAGTATTTCTTTTTTTATTTTAGAAGCTTCTAAATATTGAGTTTTTCTTTGCTATTATTTAATTTTATTATTTATTTAGACTAATTGTAAATGTATGATAAATTTTATTCTCTGTTATTTTTTTAAAGAACTTTTCAAGGTTATTGTTATAATTATTGAGCCTTTTGTTTATTGTTTTGAAATTTTATAGATGATTTTATTTAGAGTAAATTCACTTGTCAAGTAATATCAGTATTTATGTACACTAAGCTTTTGTCTTTGTTGTAGGGTGGTATTCTTTAGTGAAATGATAGGAGCACTAAAGATGTTATCAAGACCTATGTGGATCTTACTATTAGTAACAGCTCTAAATTGGATTGCATGGTTTCCATTTCTGTTATTCGACACAGATTGGATGGGCCGTGAAGTATACGGTGGTAAAGAAAGCTCAGATCCAATTTATAGTAAAGGCGTGCATGCAGGGGCGCTAGGGTTGTTGTTAAATTCGGTTGTCGCGGGTTTTACTTCCTTAGGGATTGAGCAATTAGCGCGTGCTTCTGGTGGTGTGAAAAGGTTGTGGGGTGGTGTAAACATGCTTCTCGCAGTTTGCTTGGCTATGACGATTTTGGTTAGTAAAAAGGCGGAGAGTGCGCGACAGTTTACGGAGATAAATGGTGTTACTACTCTTTTGCCACCATCTAGTGGTGTTAAAGGTGGTGCTTTGAGTGTTTTTGTTCTTCTTGGTATTCCTTTATCGGTGAGTTAATTAATTAAATGCTATTTTGTTAAGTACTCTATTTAGATTTTAGATAAGACAATGACTTAAATTTTGGTTTAAATGCTTTTTTTGAAAACCATGAATTTGATTCTTTTCATATACGGAGTCAATGAGTAAATTTGTGTTACTTTATCCATATTAAGATAATTTGTGTTACATTATCCATATTAAGATAATTTGTGTTACTTTATCCATATCAAGATAATTGTTTGAAACTAGAAGAAATACAGAAAAAATAAGTGTAATTACTAAAATATACCAGTTTTAGCATTTTGATCACACATGTTTCTGTCAAACTAACATTAATGCAGTTTGTATTGAATTAACATTTTTAGAAAAAATAAAAATTGATATATTATCTTTACAATTTTTAGAAAAAAAGAAAAAAAAGAAAGAAAAGAAGATGACGTATTATCTTACATTGAACAATTATTTTGAGACAAATAAAATTGTAGACAACAAGTTTCGGAAAAAAATAGGTATGTATTACTGTATGTTTTTAATTGAGCAAGTTTTTTTTTTTTTGAACGGCGGATATTATTGAAGAAAACTAGCAAGGAGCTAGAAATTATAAAGATACAAGATGAGGGTTTTAATTTTAAGCCAATCTACCCAACTAAAAGAAACCTTATATCTATGCTTAAACCAAAGAAAAGAACGAGCCACCACCTCATCGAAAATAATCGCCTTCGAGGGACGAACCGAACCAAAGATGATCTTGTTACGAAAGTTCCAAATGTACCACCGCATGACATAACAAACTCCTTCAAGCGGCTTTTAATTGAGCAAGTTAATAACTGAAATGGTTACCTGATGTTATGATTAGAAAACCGTTTGAGCGTTTGGTAAACTGATTTATTTGTCGCGTTTAGATCGTCACCCTAGTATTAAAATTGTCCGCTTTAATATACAAAACCGTTTTGATCGTTTAGTAAACGTCATTTTGTCGCGTTTTGGTTTAATACGTATAGTTATTTGTCGCGGGTAAATATGAAATACATTTTCAATCCTAATTTTGTTTGGCCTCCATTACAATTCAGGTGACATTCAGTATCCCTTGCGCTTTGGCTTCGATTTTTTCTAACGATTCGGGAGTAGGACAAGGTAAAAAAGACTAGCTTATCTAACTAAATCTTCTTTTGAGATTCTGTTTATAATTAAAATTTATGCATTGCAATTATCATAATTAACTTACATAATCTTTTGTGTTTTTTATTATCCAGGTTTAGCATTAGGTGTTCTTAACCTTGCAATTGTGATACCTCAGGTATGATCACCCATTATGTCTTTCTATATTTATTGTTGTTAGCAAGTGCTTTAGATTTTTGATTTAGAGAGTGTCAAATGAAAATATTTTAGTAAAAATACATAACAAAATAGAAAATAGAGAATGAGATCACACATGGAAGCAAAGCACATACAATATTAATTTTTTGAAAAAATTCACAATACAAAGACTATAAATTGTGTCTATAAATGACTTGCATGCGTAATAGTTGGTGTTTTCTGGTTTTGGTTGTTCAAGAAATACAACTTCTTATTTAGAAAGATTTATATATCTACAGTGTTAGAATGAACCATTCAAACTTTGAACATACGGTATATTAAAAACTACTCTAATTGAGTTTAACTTTTTTTTCTATATCACAGATGTTTGTGTCTATACTAGCTGGACCTTGGGATCAACTACTTGGGGGTGGAAACTTGCCAGCATTTGTTGTGGGAGCAATTTCTGCAGCTGTGAGTGGAATTTTAGCTTTTACTCTGCTTCCATCACCTCCTCCAGATGTTGTTCTTGCAAAGGTTTCTGGTGCGGCAATGCACTAAAAGTTATGTGTCTTTAAAGTAGTTCTTACTTTCGTTCAAATATATAAGAGTTATATTATGTAATGGTTAAGTTAAAAGACGCGTTTATGTTGGTAAAAAGTTATGGTTATGTTTTTGCTTAATTAGCGGTTGGCGTATGTAATATTTCTACAACGTTGGGTTAATGGTACTGAATGGGTGAATAAATATATTTTTCCTTTCCAGTATGTTTTGAAATCCTATTTTTGTCACATGGTATTGATGTTTAGCTTGAGTATGAAAAGGATGACGATTCCTAAAGCATCGCGCAACCAAAGTCACACCCACGTCATAATTGGGTGTGCGTTGTTGTGTAGTTTGTTGCAAGTGATATCAGAGCGGTGACTATAAGATACGATGCATGCAGCATCTTATATATCCAAGTGATCATATGAGACCAGGCTAGTAACTTTACCAAGTTACTAACTGATTTTTATTGGACAAGCAACGGATATGGATACTACAGTATAAGCATGTACTGTTAACAAAATGCGTGTTACTAAGAGCATTAGGTATGGTGAGGAGAAAAAACTCCTCATTCGGGCCCCACGGGGTGCCACGTCACCACTACAAACAACCCCCCTTATCACAACAAACCACAAACTCCTCATTTGGGCCTCACCACTATCTATTTTTTTCTTCCTTTTATTCAAATACCCAAATAAACTAAATTCATTTCATTTAATTAAAAATACAATGCAACATATAGGGAAAAAAAAAAAAAAGAGGAGCGTTTGCATTTAACGGTCAAAGGACCGTTAGATATATACGTTGCAATTTAAAATACAATATAAACGTTTGGTTGTCAGAGTTTCATCTACTCATGCAGACGAGTAAGCCTCTCACGGCGAGGCACGAGGAGGTTGCTCGGTGTGGCGGCGAGCCACAAATAAGCCATACCGGGTGCTCTAATAGTTTATCAACCTCAATGGGGTACCAGGCAAATTAATCGACTGCGATACTTTCTTTCGAGCTAAGAGCAAAGGGTACGCATAGCTGGTAACTGGTGCCATGGCCACCAGCCAACCATGGCCGACGGCGCAAGGTACCGTCGCTGGCGCCATCGTGGCCAGCCCACGCCATCGATATTTTTTTTATTTTTTTTTGGAAGAATTCGAACGTTGGAGGAAGAAGGGATCCGTTTGGAAATGGTTATTAAACCGTTTGGATGCATTAAACATAAAAATAAATAAATAAATAAATAATTAAATAAATAAATAATAATAATAATAATAATAATAAATTAATAATAATAAAATTTACCCCTTAAAAAATCTTATAAATACCCCTTATTATTTCATACTTCACACACATTTTCAATATATTTTTCCAAACAAAATGAGTAGATTTTGGAGCCAAGAAGAGGAGTCTCTTTTGGAGGAGTGTTTTACTCAAATATCCGAGAATCTAAATACGAGTGTGGATCAACAAATGAATACGTTTTGGGATAAAGTTCTCGACGTATACAACAAGGAAGCCAAGAAGTGCAACTACCGTATTCGTACTAAGAACATGTTGACGGGACAGTGGACTTTTTCCCTTGCCCGAAAAGCACGAATCAGGGCAAATAATCCAAACCAAAACTAGTTAATTTTATGTATTTCTAACATACGGGTGTTTTTTTGGAGGATATATATGTGAGGCAGAATGAAATGCGGGAGGATATATATATCTCTGTCATTCGTTTCATTTAGCCTCATTATATATATCATCCAAAAAAACCCCGTATGTGGTTTAAATTTTTATGTTACCGTATCGTAGTTTCTATGTAATAGGTTTTTATTTTTATGCTTTAATGTAATGTGTGTTTTAATTAATGAAGTTTATTTTAGGAGGGATATACAAATTTTAAAATTCAAATTCAAAGTAAAAAACGGGCGGGATATATTTAGAATTTAAAATTCAAATTGCAAATCTAGCCTATAAATACCCCAGACTTCTCACAGACTTCTCACACACTAACACATTCAAAATCGAAATTCAAGATCAAAAATCAACATTCAAAACTGCAAATGTCTCGCAAAGATTTCTCCCAACAATTCCCCAGTCCTCCGCGCAAAGATTTCTCCCAACAATTCCCCAGTCCTCCTCGCCAAGATTTCTCACAACAATTCCCCAGTCCTCCGAATGAACTAGTGAACACGCCACCAGAAGATATCTTTCCGGTTTTCCGACCGGAAAATGAACCGGTAAACAATCCACCGGTTGTCGAACAACAACCAAATCCATTTGGACTCACTGAAGATGAACAACGTGAACTAGAAGAGGAAGCTGCTCGTTTGGAGCAGCAAGCTAGGGATGAAGAACATCTGAGGAACAACTGGTTTGACGGTTGGGTCTCAGATGATTCCTCTTCGAGTGAAGACGGTTGGGTCTCAGATGATTCCTTCCATTAATTTGTAGTTTCATTTTGTTTACCGTATCATAGTTTCTATTAATCGTATTTTTTTTTTTTTTTTTTAATTAATGAAGTTTATTTTAGTTAATATTGTGTATGTTTTATTTTATGTAAAAAAAAAAAAAAAGGACGACGGCACCACATTTTCTGGTGCCGTGGGTAACGGCCAGAATATGGTGCCGTGGAATTTCTGGTGCCATAAAGATTTTTGCTGACGTGGCAGATAAATTTTTGCTATGGCTCATGGGTACCTAGTGCTCTAAGTGAAAGACTTTGAGGGCTTTTGTGCTATCAATCAATCTTACATTAATTACCTTTATTATTCTTTTAGCTAAAGTATTTATATTATTCAAACATATGTGATTATTAACTTGGATCAAATGAGCTTAACCAATGACCAGAGTTTGAACCATAACTCAAGGCTAAATTTTACGAGCTTCTTCTTTGGCCGTGACCACGTAATAATACAACTAATGCAACGGAAATTTTATGTTCAAAATTTGCAACTAATTACCAACAGGATAGTCATGGTTGCCACTTTGTTGTAAAGATCTGACGATTTTTTTATTTTTTTTTGCATTTCATTTCATATATCCTGTTGCAATTTTGTTACAACTTTTGGTTTACATAAACATAAAAGAATTTACATTTTGCTTGTATTGTCAATAAGTGGTTGGCTAACTTTACACATTATAATACATGGTCATTTTTTCAATACATATTTATGATTATACATTTAAGATAGTTTGCAATATTTGCTACTCCGTAGTCCGTACACAGTATAAACACATGCAAATATCAAATATAATAAATCTCTGAATCATCAACTCTAAGTTACAAGTGTCATATGACGCTAACAATTGTTTGCTTCAAATATTTATTGAATGGAAATTTGATGTTTTCAATGTACGTAGTTCTTATCGATCCTTTATTAAACAAGGGAGTAAATTGCAAAAATCGTCCTTGTGGTTTGGTCAAATTGCGCTTTTGGTTCCTGTAATTCATTAAGTGCAAAAATTGTCCGGATTTAGCACTGTTTCATTCACTTTTGGTCCTTCAACATTGCAAAAATCGTCTTTGTGGTTCAATGTTGAAGGACCAAAAGTGAATGAAACAGTGCCAAATCCGAACCATTTTTGCACTTAATGAATTACAGGGACCAAACATGCAATTTGACCAAACCACAAGGACGATTTTTGCAATTTACTCTTAAACAAGGGATACTGGTTTATAAATTTTCAGTGGGCGGTTTAAATCAAAGGCTTGGATCATATAAGTACAATTTAATGGAGATAGGAATATACGTTGCCACATCAAATAGTGTATGTATGCACATAAGACCATAATAGTGTATGTATGCCTCTTTTCTGGGCTAATAACTGGTTTATGAGGCCTGTTTATAATTGGAATATTTAGGCCCGGTAGAGGCTCTCCAAAGTCCAAACCGTGATGACCCAAACTAACCCCCTATTTATTTATTTATTTATTTATTTATTATTATTTTTTTTTTTCATAAAGTTGAGACAATAAATGACTACACGAGTAAGTAGGGTAATTATAGTTTGAACCTTGTGCGTACCAATGGAGCATTAGTCTAATGGTTGGAGCACTTGTGCTTGAGTCAATTGACTCATGTTCAAGTCCCATCCTTGGCATTTGCTTCATATAGGTACCCACCTCCGCAAAATATATGGGCACATTGGAGAGACTTTGTGCGATAAGAGCTCAAGGGGTCCGAGTCTTGGCTCATGCTCACTCCAGTTGGTGCCCCATTAGGCCAGGAGAGTTGCCGGAGCTATTCTTTGTGGGTGGATAATGCCTGGTGCCAAAAAGCACCCGGGGTCAGGGTGTTCCCGCCAATCTGCCACCTTTGGATAATAAAAAATTATTAAAAAGGTAAAATAAGAAAGAAGAAAAAAAAATTGTTAACTAAGGGGCCGTTTAGTTGGTGAAATTTTTTTCATTTTTCCAATAAATTTTTCACAAGAAAAGAAAATTTTAAAAAATCCGTTTAGTTACAATTTTTTCCAACAATTAAAAAAAAATGTGTAATACTCATTCTCTAAATTTTAACAACCAATTTGAAAAGCCCATTCTACTCTTCTCACTTTTTATATATTCGTTTTAATACGTTTTCATCCGTTTTCATACGATTTTTACCGTTTTTATACGTTTCCTTATGTTGTCGTCCGTTTTTTTATGTTTTCGTCCCTTTTTTACGTTTTCGTCCATTTTTTTACGTTTTCGTCCTTTTCTTACGTTTTCGCCCATTTTCTTACGTTTTCGCCAGTTTTCTTACGTTTTCGTCCGTTTTTTTACGTTTTTGTTCGTTTTTACGTTTTCGTCTGTTTTTTACGATTTCATTCGTTTTTTACGTTTTCGTCTATTTTTTTATGTTTTCGTCTGTTATTTTATGTTTCCTTCTGATTTTTACGTTTTCGTCCGTTTTTTGACATTTTCTTCTTCTTTTTTACGTTTTCGACAATTTCTTATGTTTTCGTCTGTTTTTTTATGTTTCCATCCGTTCTTTTATGTTTTCATCTGTTTTTTAACGTTTTAGTCCCTTTTTTAAAGTTTTCGTACGTTTTCATCCGTTTTTTATGTTTTCGTCCCTTTTTTTACGTTTTCGTCCTTTATCTTACGTTTTCGTCCATTTTCTTACGTTTTCGTCCATTTTTTACGTTTTTGTCCGTTTTTTTACGTTTAAGTCTGTTCTCGTCCGTTTTTAACGTTTTCGTCCATTTTTTAACTTATTCGTACGATTTTTACGTTTTCGTCCTTTTTTTACGTGTTCGTCCATTTTTTTACGTTTTAGTCCATTTTTTTACGTTTTAGTCATTTTTTTTAAACGTTTTGATCTGTTTTTACGTTTTCGTATGTTTTTTTTCGTTTTAGCCGTTTTTCTTATGGTTTTGTCCATTTTTTTTACATTTTCGTCAGTTTTTTACATTTTCGCCTTATCTTTACATTTTCGTCCATTTTCATATGATTTCGTAAGTTTTGTACGTTATTCTACATTTTCTTACGTTCTTACATAATAAAACGGACGAAAACGTAAAAAAACAGACGAAAACCGTAAAAAAAAATAGTCAAAAACGTAAGAAAACGAAATGTAAAAATGGACGAAAACGATAAGAAAATGGATGAAAACGTAAAAAAATGGACGAAAAGATAAAAAAAAAAGACAGAAAACGTAAAAAAAGGACGAAAACGTAAAAAAAAAACTTACGAAAACGTATAAAAAAACCGGACTAAAACGTAAAAACAGACAAAAATAAAAAAAACGACGAAAACGTAAAAAAAGTAAAAGCAGACGAAAAGGTAAAAAACAGACGAAAACATAAAAAAGCCGGTCGAAAACGTATACAAACAGACGAAAACTGATTAAATAGGATGAAAAAAGTTTAAAAACGTGTAAAAACGTATAAAAATCGGATAAAACGTATAAAAAATGATAACGTAGAAAAACAGAAAAAAAAAAAAAAAAAAAAACGGATGAAAACGTATAAAAAATGGATAAAAAAGTACAAAGATTCAATATGGAAAGAAAAAAAAAGTTGATTTAAAAAAGAAAATATGTTTGAAAAGAGCTTTATCTAAATATCTTTTCATTTTTTTAAAAAGGAAAAAAATAATTTCATCTAAACGGGTTTTCAAAATTCTGAACTCTTCTTTAAAGAAGAATAACCAACCCCTTCTTTAGGAATTTAGAAACGGAAAAACAAAATTTTTTTTTACCAACTAAACGGCCTTCTTATTTGATGCCTTTTGCAAACTTTGGTTTTTATTTGTTCTTTTCGTGAATGATTCATGCTAGTTAGCCGTTCCACCTCTATATCAAACATTGCCTATTTTACATCAGCTAAAAATTTGTAAGTATGAAACCAATAATGCAAACAAGTGAAAGCCAAACCAATGTTAAACAAACTTAATATCAATTACCTGTTGACTATAGTCACCGTCGACTACCACAGCCTTTTCACCACAACATCAAACTACTACCTCAGTTGAGAACAAAATGTCGAACTTGACAGTCTATTGAAATGTCACGTACATTATGAATATATATATATATATATATAGTGTAGAGTTATTTTCAGAACCATAAAAAGGTCGAGAACTGCGAGAACCATCCTTAGCCATTGATCAAAATAATCTATGGCTGAAAATAAAATGGCATTATTGTAAAAACATTCAAATTAAAGTGATATAACTTATCAGCCTGAAGGGCAATTATGGAACTTCCAATGATAATCACTCACCGAAATAATATAGGGGGCAGTTATAAATTTATTTTCAAGATCCCACACATCCATTCTCTCTCTCTCTCTCTCTCTCTCTCTCTCTCTCTCTCTCTCGTTTTTCCAGATCTCATTTTTACACACATCTAATATTCTCAAACCTAACGATTGATTCATTCCTTCATTTTTAACTTGTTAATAACAAGTTGTTATAACATAAAAATAAGTACTCGTATATTGGATCAAGATGCTGGTCAATTTTTCTTTTTAAATTCTAGCATCAATTAATCTATGTCGTGGAACAACGGAATGAGATCTGTTGCTTCTAAGCTTATGGTTTATGTCGATTCATCTCTCGCTAAATCTGGTATATTTTATATGTTTGTGTTCCTTATATACACTTGTTAGAATTTTAAATTCGTAGATCTGAATATATAACAGAATTAGAAGATCATTTTTTTTATTATTATTATTAACTTTTTTTGTTTTAGGTGACCAATTGTTTACTTTCATTAGATATTGGAAATGAAAATAATGTATTTGTAGGATTTTTATTATTTTATTTAAGGTTGATATCAAGGGGATTTGTTTTGCTTATTTTCGGGCTTATTAGCTTATGTGGTTTTGGTTTATGTTTATAAACCCATTTTTTTGACTTATAAGCAGAAGTGCACATGTATTAGAACATGATATTTTATTTGTCCAAATGTTGATATTCTCTAATAAAAAATGAGAACATGAAAAAAAGGTGCTTCACAAGGTTTTTCACTTTACATGCTATTGGGCTTTTACTTATTTGTGGTCTTGTGTTGTTTTATTTCTAACACTACAAATATGATACTGAAAATACATGTGCACAAAGCATAGGTTAGGTATTCGTTTTACTCATTTTTGTCGTTGGTTTCAGTTTTTAACATATGCTTTCTAATGGTTGAACATATGCTTTCTAATGGTTTCAGCTTTTAACATATGCTTTCTAATGGTTGAAAATACATGTGCAAAAAGCATAGGTTAGGTATTCGTTTTACTCATTTTTGTTGTTGGTTTCAGTTTTTAACATATGCTTTCTAATGGTTGAAAATACATGTGCACAATGGTTGAAAATACATGTGTACAAAGCATAGGTTTAGGTATTCGTTTTACTCGTCTTTGTTGTTGGTTTCAGTTGCTAAGATATGCTTTCTAATGTGATATGTTATGTTTCAAGAAAATGCATATAATTGTATTATTTTATGGTAAGGGTTGTACTGGAATTCGTTTCGTTATCAATTCCAAATGTTATTGTGGTTTATAATAAATAATCATGCGTTGAAAGGACATTTGATGTAGTCAAACATATATGTTATTTATAACTATAATTTATCAAGATCATTCCATTAGATGTGTCTTACAATAGATTGTAGTTATATTCTATATTGTAGAAAAAGATGAAGAAAACTTGTCTAGTGGAGAAGAACAACGTCGTCTACAACAAAACTACACGAAAGTACTTGTGCACGCCTGAAAAAAACATGTGAACATGCACCCTTACAAAGAACACTTGTCTATTGGAGAACAACTTTGTCGAACCAAAACAAAACACATGTAGACGAAGATACATTTGTACAACAAGAAAATACATGTGCACAACAGGAAAATACACTATGTACACGGATGCATAGCAGATTCTCATTTATACATTCTCTTTTTTCTATTTGAAATTTGAAGGAAATGTAATATAGGAGTGTGGTTTTTCGGATTTTTGTTAAAGTTTGTATTTCTTGATTTTTGTTAAAAGAATGCAAATGTGTATGTGTTAAAAAATGCTTATAGAAATTTACTTATAAATATACACATGTGCAATTAGAAGCAATTGAGCATTAAAAACGTATGTAAATTTATACCATATACAAAAACACATGTGCACCTTGTCTTCAAGGTTTTTAATAAAGAGAAAAAACCTATAATTTAGGAACTAAAAAAAATGTTTTTTATTTAAAAAATTCAAAAAAAAGTAATTTTACCATTGTACCCTTTTGAATTTAATAATAAAAATTAATATCCAAAAAAATCTGATTGGTTGATGCTGGTTCTCGCAGTTCTCGACCTTTTTTTGGTTCTGAAAATAACCCTTCCCATATATATATATATATATATATATATATATATATATATATATATATATATATATATATATATATATATATATATATATAGGGGCTTTATTTTCAGAACCCTCTTAAGTGCGAGAACTCTTCTAAACCAATCAGATTTTTTTAATCATTAAAAATTATTATTAATTCAAAAGGGTATTATAGTAAAATACAATTTTTATATTCTTTTTTATTTTTTTTAAATCCGGATTTTAAATATTCCAAATTTTTGGGATTTTCTTTTATTATTATTATTATTATTATTATTATTATTATTATTATTTTTTATTTTTTTTAAGTTCTGCATGGTTCCAGGTGCATATGTGTTTTTTGCTAAAAAAGATGAGGTGCATGTATGTTTTTTAAATAATGTAAATTTAAATATGTTTCTACTATATAATTGTTTACACTTTTTCTATCGACCTACCAATACTTTTGCCTAACCATTATTTTTTTTTGGAAGTTTGAAACACAAATAAAAAAACATAAACATTTATAAAATAAAAAACAAGATTCATAAATTTACATGTTACATTCCATTTAATTGCAAATACAAAAAAAACACATGAAATAATCGCATCTTTTAAAAAATCACAAATTATCTTCATCCATAAATATGTTCATCAACTTCTAGGTCTTCAATGATCATCATCTTCATTAATCTGAAAGAATAATACACAAAAATAATTAAACTACAAACAAATAGAAAACGAAATTTAATCACAAATGCACCATTTAAAGCTAATAGATAAACATGCATGTTCATAGAAAACATGTATGTTCATAGAAAACATGTATGTTTTTACCATACACCTTGATAAAGCTAAAAGATAAATATGCATGTTCATAGAAAACATGTATGTTTTTTTACCATATACCTTCATAAACATAATGACTAAAGATGCATGTTCATAGAAAACATTTATGTTTTTACCATACACCTTAATAAAGCTACACTCATAAAACATGCATGTTCATAGAAAACATGTATGTTTTTTACCCAACACCTTAATAAACATACCGGCTATAGATGCATGTTCATATAAAACATTTATGTTTTTTCCATACACCTTAATAAAGCTAATAGATAAACATGCACGTTCATAGAAAACATGTATGTTTTTTACCATACTATTAAGAAGAAACATGTATGTTTCACATTCATATTGCTTCAGATACAAAACCATAACTACCAATCCGATTTTAGCACCCATGTTCTCAAATTAATTTACAAATTTGATGCTGTATATATTAGTGCGGTTGAAACAATCATTACCCTACCATGTAGAAAACAGATAAAACAAGATCCACTCATTATTTGATCATGACTAAACAGAAGAAGTGTTTAGAATCGTATATTTACAATGCCAATTTTTATAAAACAAACAAACAAGTAGTTTTCATTAAAAAAACAATGTATGTGATCACTTATCGGCTTTAGATTCTAAACAATGTAACAAGCGTAAAAACACTCTTTGCATTCCATAACAAGACAAACTACTTACATAACCAAACACTAATTTCACAATGCTAAAAACTCACACATAAAATCATAATAACAATACAATCCTCATTCCAACTAGAATAAGATGAGCACTTTTCTTCATTGGAGTATAAAAACATATTAATTAGCAATAACAAGCCACATCTTATAAATGATATAAAAAATGCGTATACCATTTTATAAATGATATAAAAACACTTAAGATAAACATGTATGTTTCACATTCATATTGCTTCAGATACAAAACCATAACTACCAATCCGATTTTAGCACCCATGTTCTCAAATTAACTACCAATCCGATTTAAGTGTTTTTATATCATGTTCATAGAACATGGGTGCTAGATCACCTCGTACCATTTTTCAGATCGAAACACAAAAAAATTTAAAAAATGTTTACCTTTTGTGCTTAACCCCGAACAAAGATCAACAATGAATCCAGATTTAATTTTCTGCCTCTTTTCCCCTAAGTCGATCGTGCATACGAAGATGCCGATGAACCCACGTCATAAACAAAGAACCGATTACAAAGATTAACAGATCAGACGAACATAAGCATGACAAAGGTATTTCGTGGATGAACATTGACGAAGTGTATTTTTTTTCTAGAGATTTTGTGGTGGCTGAGATGGTGTTTGAGTGTTGTTTTGGTGGTGGTGGTCGGCGGTGGTGGTGTTAGGGTTTGGTGGAACGGCGGCTGCAACTCAAAGATATATATATATATATATATATATATATATATATATATATATATATATATTATATATATATATATATATATATATATAGAGAGAGAGAGAGAGAGAGAGAGAGAGAGAGAGAGAGAGAAATATGATAGTTTAGGGTTTGTAGAAATGGATAACTGAGGAGGGGGTCGGTTTTTATATTTCCCTAAGGACATAAAATTCCTATATTGCCCTTCGAGCCAAAAAGGAAAATATTTGTACTTTTAATTAATTACAATAATGGCACAAGCCATCTCATCCATTGATAAAACAATCTAACGGTTCAAGAAGAGTTCTCACAGTTCTCGCACTTAAGAGGGTTCTGAAAATAAAGTTACACTATATATATATATATATATATATATATATATATATATATATATATATATATATATATATATATATATATATATATATATATATTTGACCTCATAAATTACATTCTCAAACTCAAAAACAATGCAAATATAACTACAATAATGATTAAATTAATTAATTAAGTATAATAAAATTAAGTTAAGAATACAAGTATCTGATGAGATGGTAAATACTAGGGTAAATACAGGGGAGCAGCACACAGTTGATTCTCATAAATTAACCCATCAATTATTATTATAACAACCACCACTATGATTTTGACTACCACAATTATTTGCATTGTTGCTTGTGCCTTCTCCACTTTTCAGCTTATTAATCTCATTAGTAACAACTCTTTGATTAATCAAGAACCCATTCATACCCTCTCTGATTTCAACAATGGTAGCCCTCAACTCATTAAGTGATTCATGCAATGACACCATGGTAGCAATATGGTAATTTTGTTATTTCTTGTAGAAACCACTGATGTCCAGTGTAGCACCGGATACGGGGACGATACGGGAACGGGAAACGGCAAAAATAAAAAATTCAAGATACGGGAACGGCATAGATACGGCAATAAAAAAATATAAAAAAAATTAAAAATATATTTTATATACATATTTATAAACTTTTATTGATTTTATTATTATATTTAATATTACATTTTGTTTTACCTGTTATCTTTATATTTAATAGTTGGTCCATTTGTCTTATTAATTTGGCCAAGAGAAAAGAAAAAAAACAATAGACCATTTATATATTTAAAGTTGGCCCATTTGTGTTATTAACTGGGCCCAAGATAAAAGAAAAAGTTAAAGAATAATAGATCGATCATTTAGGGTAACATGATAAGTTGTTAACAAGTCAGCCGCTTTTATCATCTTTCTTCAACATCTTTCTTCCCCTTTTCCCTCTTCAACATAGTTTCACTAGAAAATCATAACACAAGAAACGGCTTGGAAACTTCTTGGAAATCCAGAAACGGCTAGGAAACTTCATACGAAATGTTTCGCAGATTCGGGAAACGGCTTGGAAACGTTTCGGTGGCGTTTCGACGGCATATCCGTTCCCACCACGTTCCCAAACGGGAACGCCATCCTAAATGGCGTTTCGGTGCATCACTGCTGATGTCACAATAACTATCACTACTACATCAACAAAATGTAACAGTTACAAGACTTATATCCGTTTCTTGATCAACTTAAACCAATCACCACTGACCATAGATTCGCAAACAGAGGATTTAACCACTTATGGGTTTTTCACATGATCGCTATGAATGTTTAACACTTGATCGGAATTTTTGTAACCACTCGTAAAATTTCTCATTTACTTTACAGAATTATTATCCTTTTTCCACGGATAATTTTTTTTTCTTTTTATTTGATTGTATCTCCTATCTTATGTGACGTAGCTCACATCCTTGATAAACGTGCTCCCACACAGACCAACCTAACAAACCTAATGTTTATTTCATAAACATATTTATATGAAACCATAACAATATACCATTTACCATTTTACGATAAATCTTTAACGAACATACAAAACAAAACATTCATTATCTGAATAGAGTTTCTAGGAAACCCTAAAATTCACCACAACACCAGATATGAATAACTAAACCTCAGAACATAAAAATACAACTTACCTAAGCTAATGTACAAGTCACCAAAGCACCAGAAACCCTAATTCTATTTTAGTTCCCGGTAAAACCCTAAATTCATAAATCTATGATTTTTTGTATTCATTTCACAAACCCTAAATTATTTTTACAAAATTTTTACAAAATATTAAATTTACAAGTTATTTAAGCTAGAGTACAAGTCTTTTATGCATGAAATCATTTATTTACAAAATCCTTATTAAAATCTTATTCATACTTATTTTTAAAGCATAGTTTACAAACCATTCATACATAATTCTTAAAAATTATTTTTCCTAAACTCATTAAATATTTTTACAAGTCTTTAAAGCCAAAGTACAAGTGCCTAATGCACATGAATCAAAAATTCCATTTATTTACTTTTCAGCATAATAAAAATTAACATATAAATTTTATAACTTAATGAAATGTTAAAACTATATTTTTCTCATATCATGAATTATGGTACAACCCTATTAAGCATACATTACAACTCTCTTAAGCCTAACTCATTTTTCTCTTTATTTTACATAAAATCCGGTTTATATAAAATATAACTAATCCTAAATAATTTTCCTAAATAACTCAACACTTGAACTAGCCTAACTAAGTTTCTTAAACCCTAGTTACAACTCCCTAAACTCATTGTACAACACCATCAAACCATTCGACCTTCCTTCCCAAAACCTGGTTCGATCTCCATCAAATCCTAACTAAAATTACTACTAAATATTTCCTACACTAAATACATTGAACCTAGCCAAAGACACACAACACACACTCTCCTCTCTTCTCTTCAAAGAAGGTGTCCACATGTCCACCCTTATATGCAAGAACATCCCTCATTGGTGGTTAAAACCTGATGCGTGGTTTTGCGACCTTACAACAGGTTTTACCTCTCGAGGGATCTCGAGAAGCTTGCAATCCCCACCAGGCAGTGTACCTGACCGATGTAGTATAGTGAAGTGGCAAGTACCGGGGATTGATCGTTCTCTAGGGGAATAGTGTCGTTAGGATTGAAAAACTACTCTAATAGGTCTAAGGGTGAGGGAAGATTCTTTTTGTATTTTTATATTTTTATGAAAGCAAGTAAAATCTCGGGTTTGAAGGAGTGGGCGGAATTAGTTGCTAGTCAACTAACCCAAATAACTACAATTGCAAATAAAATAAAATAACTGAAAATAAAAAGGTTGTGGAACTTATATGGAGAGAAATGTGTTTAATTAGATTTCCTTACTCCCTAACTATCTTTTACCGGTTGATTAGTGTGTATTAAATGCGTGGATGACGGGTGTATTCCTTAATACCAATCGTGGGGTGGCGTACGTACTTCCCTAACTCTACAAGCTCCTACTTCACTCCTATGTCGAGCCGGCTAAGAAGCTCCTAACATGGGATCACTAGAATTCGCGCATGCATTAAATACAACCATAATAACCTTAGTACGCATTGGTTCATGTTTCTTAAGACGTTCAAGCAAGTTACCGTATAGGAGGTTAGCCAGTTTTCTTAAGCCTAACATCGATAAACAATCATCCAATACAATTAATAACACACCAACAACCAATAATCAATAGTTAGGTTTCATTAGATCTAAGCAAACACAAGATAAATCTAGCCTAGCATGTTAAATAAAAGACAAGAACAAGATATAATCAAACAACACATAGACATATAGAATGATTAATTGATTACTTATCTTCAATTGAACATGGGAGATCCAAGGGTATAAAACCCTTAAAAATGGCAGAAAAATCATCTTAGGGTTTCTCCTCACAAAGTTTCACACTAATGACTAAAAATTATGAAAATATATATAGGAAAACAGATCTGACGGCGTCACGTTATGGAGCTGACGCCGTCACCTCGCCGCGGTTAGGGTTTCTTGATGGCCTTCTTGACGCCGTCCCCTTTTAATCCTCCAAAATCCTCTCTGGCGCGTCAAGGGTTGACGGCGTCACACTAGGGCTTGACGCCGTCACAGGTACTTTCCAGCAGATTTTTGAGACTTTGTCGTTTTCTTCACTTTTATGCTCCAAAAACGTCCAAAATGCTTCCTTTTCCAGATTTCTTCTCCAAAGTACCTAAAATGACAAAAGGAACGATTTAGGGCAATATTTGATCAAATAAATACGATTTAGGGCTTAAATGACCCCCTAAAAGCGGTACACTTTTCGCTTCATCAAATACCCTTACACTTGAGATTTGCTTGTCCTCAAGCAAATGCGCTTTTATTCTAATCAAAATACAAGTTAAGGGTCATTTAACGCTAATATAAAAGTAATTACAACAAATAGTCGTTCCACTTTAATCATAATAAGCACGGAGATTACAGATTAGCACCTCACAAGTAGTGTTTAGATACTCACATCTCTCAGGTGTCATAAAAGTATATCTCATAAATGAAAATGAATAATATCTCTCACTACCTGTCATAGCAAATAGATTACCATAGGCTTGGGAAAGGATCAAAAACCTCCTCCACTAGGCGTAAGCACCTAAGATAAACTATCAAAGAGGGCTTTTAAACGGGTTATAACGTTAGGTGTAGGGATATGATAAACACGGTTTTGTTGGATAAAGGATATTTTACTGGTGGCGAGTTAAAGATCTTGATTAATTACATGTACAATATGGCGTTGCTAAGCCAAGACTAGACTCGAATTAAGCTAATCAAAAACTAATAAGAACATAAAATAAACATAAAAGGAAACGGGATGGTAGTCCGTATGTTTTTTCTACTTTTTTTTTTTTTTTTTTTTTTTTTTTTTTTTTTTTTTTTTTTTTTTTTTTGACATACACTCTTGCCCTACCATCCAAAATAATACGTCGCAGGGGGTTGTATCCCCCTTACACTTGAACTTTTACATAACTTTACAATTAACTATTCTAATTACTCGAATTAAGATAATCGAAACACTTGGAGTACTTTTAAAATATTTAGCACATATGGGGGTAATAATGTTGTTCTTCCCCATTACTCCATCACACTAGTACTTTACCCATGAGTCCCAATCGTCCCAAAACAATATGTACAAGGATATGACTCGACTTAGCAACCATGTAATCAATTAGATAATTAACTTGGGGTTTAAACAAATGTTGTCACAATAATGCACTAAAGATGAGTGCACACAAGGTAGGCTAAGGCGATTTGGGTGTACATTTAAGTGGGGTGTAAACAAATTCTTACTTTAAGTAAAATGCTTAAAGTTAGAAACGAAAAGATAGGCTCTAAGGGGTGTACTAGGGGTATCGTGTACTAAAAATGAGTACAACGCAAAATGTGTGGGAGAATTACTTGACCAATGTAGCCAATGTAATTATAACAAAAACACAGGTGTAAAATAATGGGTTAATCCTAATGCCTCTTATCATGTAGTAAATCTAACTACACGAATGTAGTCTCACTTGTGGCCTTGGAATGGTCCTAACGCAAGTTCTAGAATCTAAGTGCTACCGGTACACACATCATAGCATAAATGCTTTTCCTACCAATTCTAGGGGCGAACCTCACATATTTGGGGGTGGAAATTTTTTTTGTGGTACGGTTTTGTGCTAGTCATATAACTCCTATCCGTGAGACGCTCATTAAGACCAAAGTTTCACTCCTATATGTTGTAAAAAATTTTAAATTTGGCACTAAAATTGCCTTAACAGGTATTTCTCTCAGTTTTATTACACATCTACCATTAAACAAACGAAAATCAAGTGCAATTGTATTCTCTAAGGTATCATCATTTACCCTCCCCTTACACTTAAGCTGAACATTGTCCCCAATGTTCATTCAAAGGATGTAAAAGTAAATAAGGTAAAAGAATGAAAACAAATACTCCACTGATTCGTTCGATGTGGATAATCCGGTAACATGGTTAAATCCTCCTCCAAGAAAATGAACGTTGAAAGCTTCCCTTCCGAAATATAAATCATCTTCTTGTCCAATATAACCTGTTAAACCTGAGAAAACAAACATAAAAAAAACCCAAAGCATCAACCTGAACAAAGAAAACTCACAACTAGATGTAATTCCAGACTTAGAAATAAAAACAAAACGATTAATGATATAATGCTTGTAGAATGAATATTTGCAGATTTCCTGGAGTTTATAAAACTAAAGATTTAACAAAAACTTTATGACTCCGGTAGAAAAACAAAACTTGCAAAATTTCCAGAATTTTACACTTGACGCCGTCAGGTGTTAACCTTGACGCCGTCAGAAGTGACCTGCAGAAATTTTATGGTTAGTTTCCGGAAAATTTCTGGAAAAACTTATGCCCCACTTCCTGGAAATCCTGCAAAATATTCATTATGACTCGATACAAGCATTTGACTCTAACAATTACTAGTATGCATGCTCATTTAATATTGTTGTGATTCATGTTCAATCTTGTTCTTGTAAACAAATTTGGATTCCCTTACACTTATCTTTTGCAAAATACCTTTATATGTAGTTAAGACGAAGTTAAAAACAAAATAAAGCATTTTCACAATTTACTTTGAAACATGAGCACAAACAATAACAATTAAACTTGCATACGGAAACAAATAAAATCAAACAAACAAACAAACAAATAAAGCTTGGGTTGCCTCCCAAGAAGCGCTTGTTTTTGTTCGAGTCACGAGCCTGACTCTACCCTTATTTAATGGAAATAGGGGAGGTTTTCCCTACACTTAGGATTAAGTGCGGGTGGAAGTAGCGATACACACCCTTAGGGTGGAAATATGCCACGTGAGGTGAAGGGGGTGAGTGAATGGCTTCCTTCATCCTAAAACTACCCGGATAATATTGGTTTATGGGTGGGTCGGTTCCTCTTTCGTCTCCTAGATGTAAATCTAAGGATGAAAAGTTGTGTAGAGGTTGAGGTTCCGGCTCATCAACACTAGGAAATTCCCTAGAACTAAGAGTAAGGTCATCACTAAAAGTGTTCAAACCTATATCCTCTAGTTGTGCTTGGTCCAAGGGTTCTACCTCCATCGGGATTCCTAAAGTCTCTTCTACTTCTTCCGGGTAAGTCACGGGCGGTGTGGGTGCCTCAAATGATGGTTGAGTATTTTGTGGGCTTATGTTATTTACCTCATCATTCCCCGTGTCAAGATCACCTATATCCTCATCAATTGTTTTCTTAGGTAGTGATAATAACAAACCTAGTGCTTCATCCAACTTATGGTTTATTGATACGGCTCTATCCACAATTCCTTGGCAAACTAGGTCGCTTTTCCTATTAGCCTCACTAAAACAAGATCCTAAACATGGAGGTTGTTCATAAGAATCTATCCTAGGTGAAGGCTCATATGATTCATAAGTGTCTCTAAATGAGGTATTTTGAACTTCTTGGTGTTCTAGCCACTCAACCATATCGTGCAATCTTAGAAGTCTAAGTGAAAAGTCCATTTGAAGCAAATTACAAACAAAATCACAAAGAAAAGATAGACTACGAGAAAGCTACAAAAATAGAAAGAAAAATCTCACTTGATAGGAATCTTGTGAGTAGACCTAATAAAAATAAATTTCAACCTAAGCAATAACTATTCCCCGGGCTGCGGCGCCAAAAACTTGATGCGTGGTTTTGCGACCTTACAACAGGTTTTACCTCTCGAGGGATCTCGAGAAGCTTGCAATCCCCACCAGGCAGTGTACCTGACCGATGTAGTATAGTGAAGTGGCAAGTACCGGGGGATTGATCGTTCTCTAGGGGAATAGTGTCGTTAGGATTGAAAAACTACTCTAATAGGTCTAAGGGTGAGGGAAGATTCTTTTTGTATTTTTATATTTTTATGAAAGCAAGTAAAATCTCGGGTTTGAAGGAGTGGGCGGAATTAGTTGCTAGTCAACTAACCCAAATAACTAAAATTGAAAATAAAATAAAATAACTGAAAATAAAAAGGTTGTGGAACTTATATGGAGAGAAATGTGTTTACTTAGATTTCCTTACTCCCTAACTATCTTTTACCGGTTGATTAGTGTGTATTAATTGCGTGGATGACTGGTGTATTCCTTAATACCAATCGTGGGGTGGCGTACGTACTTCCCCAACTCTACAAGCTCCTACTTCACTCCTATGTCGAGCCGGCTAAGAAGCTCCTAACATGGGATCACTAGAATTCGCGCATGCATTAAATACAACCATAATAACCTTAGTACGCATTGGTTCATGTTTCTTAAGACGTTCAAGCAAGTTACCGTATAGGAGGTTAGCTAGTTTTCTTAAGCCTAACATCGATAAACAATCATCCAATACAATTAATAACACACCAACAACCAATAATCAATAGTTAGGTTTCATTAGATCTAAGCAAACACAAGATAAATCTAGCCTAGCATGTTAAATAAAAGACAAGAACAAGATATAATCAAACAACACATAGACATATTGAATGATTAATTGATTACTTATCTTCAATTGAACATGGGAGATCCAAGGGTATAAAACCCTTAAAAATGGCAGAAAAATCGTCTTAGGGTTTCTCCTCACAAAGTTTCACACTAATGACTAAAAATTATGAAAATATATAGGAAAACAGATCTGACGGCGTCACGTTATGGAGCTGACGCCGTCACCTCGCCGCGGTTAGGGTTTCTTGATGGCCTTCTTGACGCCGTCCCCTTTTAATCCTCCAAAATCCTCTCTGGCGCGTCAAGGGTTGACGGCGTCACACTAGGGCTTGACGCCGTCACAGGTACTTTCCAGCAGATTTTTGAGACTTTGTCGTTTTCTTCACTTTTATGCTCCAAAAACGTCCAAAATGCTTCCTTTTCCAGATTTCTTCTCCAAAGTACCTAAAATGACAAAAGGAACGATTTAGGGCAATATTTGATCAAATAAATACGATTTAGGGCTTAAATGACCCCCTAAAAGCGGTACACTTTTCACTTCATCAAAACCTTTGGCTGGAAATTCGGCCACATCATCTCCTTCATTCTTTTCCCTCTTTAACCCAAGTGGCATACTTCTCCCATTTCCTGTCAGCCCCTTGTCTCCTTAACATCATGTTCCAGAAAACCCTAATATCTTTCTATAAATAAAAGCTCATATACCACCTTTTATTCACACACTAATTCGATCAAACATATTCCCATATAATTCGACATATACCCAAAAAACTTCCATACCCATACCTTTCTGATCCACAGCTCAACATACAATCAAAACACAACCTCTAGTAAGCCAAGAAGAAGAGGAGAACAAAACTCAAAACCAAGTAGTCATAAAACCCTACTCGAAACACAGAACCCAAGTAAGTACTCAAACTCTTTTAAATTCAGTTTATATATGTTATATATACTAAAAAAAAATGATACATAATCACTAATAAGAAACATGACCAAAAATGTTAAGTTTTCTTTGTTCTTTTTCCTTGCCTGATCGAACAGTAAGCTAACACACCTAAAGTACTCGAAATTTTGTTAGAACAAATCAAAAGGTGATAAAACATGTTAAAATATATCACATATAATCATATCCCACATAAAATCTTAGTTACAAATGTTTTAAAAACCTAAAACTCGATCAGGTATGTTTCTGTGTTATGTGTCGAGCAGAAAAACAGCCCACATGGTCAACTTGTGACATATAAACCAACTATCAAACAACCTTAATAAAATCTAATTTTCAGTATACGTAAAGTTCACATAGCAAACTTGATTTAGGAAAAAGAATCAAGTAAAACGGTTAATCGAGTCAAAAGTTATCATGCTCTAAAGTTTACACTATATCGCTAGTTAGAACTTAATATTTTCAGTTAATATTTTTTCAGTTTCACTCAACCAGAGACCTAACTTGTGACTTGTTTTTCGACACTTATAAGACCATTAAAAATTCTGTATTTTCTGTATATTAAAGATCACCCAACTAGCTAAAGTTAGGAAAAAGAATCATAAAAAATGATTAAGTTTTCGTAAAGATATCGAGTCCTAAAATCCACTCTATATCGCTAAAACTAAACCCAATATTCCAGTTATTATTTTTATTTTAAGTCGACTCAACTTACTGATTTTGAGCTCAGTTTTCGACCCCTATATGACTTTTATAAAATCTGAGTTTTTGGCATATTAAAGTTCACCTAGTATAGTTATTTTAGAAAGAAAGATCATGTAAAATGATCTAGTGAATTAAAAGTTATAGTGTTTCAAAATATGCCCCATCGCTAAGACAAAACCCATTTTCCAAATCTTTGTTAAAACCATGTTTTACCCACTCGACTTTAGAGTTATTTTTCTAGTATCAATCTAATTTCATAAAATACGAAACTTGGTATATTTTTAGACGACCTAGCTAACTATACATAGGAACTGAGAACACGAAAAATGATTTACTTATCGCTAAGTTATTCGCGTCTAAAACTTTACCAAAGTCACTATTATCATGCGAATTATTTTTAAGTTAATTAGAGTTTATTTAGGCTGATTTTGTAAATATTTATTATCAAGGGTCATTTTTGACAATAACAAATACGAAGGGTGAAAAATGTCATTTTTGAAACTAAAGGGTAAAAACTATCATTTTCCAAAAGTTCAGGGTATAACTGTCATTTGACCAAACCTTAGGGATTAAAGTGTAACTTTTCATAACCATTATTTTTATCATTTCTATTTTTATTTTCCAATCTAATATTAACATAATACGCTTATTTTATTAACGAATCAACGAACAAACGAATAAACAGAAAACATAAGAACGAAACGAAAAGAACAAATAAACATATAATCATCTGAAATGATTACTAAATATTGACATAACAACCCAGGTTACTTGTCCGGAGACGTTTATCAACTTTCTTTCATTTTGTTTTCCATCCAGATTGCTAAGGTGAGTTTCATAGCCCCTACTTTTATACGTTTTAAATACTTTTGGGGGAGATACATGCTCGACTATTTTTACTTTCACAAGTACTATAAGTTTTTACATATTATTGTGAGTTTCATAGCCCCTACTTTTATACGTTTTGAACTATTTTTGGGGGAGATACATGCTTAAAAATTCTTTACTCGTTTATCAATTACATGATTTTGCTTTGTGTTGCAATTACTCAAATACTTATACAATTATGATACGTTTACTCTTTTATACTTTCTAGATATGATGCGTAATCTTATTACGTTATATGCTTTTACGTGGAAATCTATTCTTACGCATGCAATTCATAATCATTGGAAAGGTAATTGATAGTACTATTATGGGATAATACCCCCACCCTTGGGTCCAGGACTCGTGACCTTGGGTGACATGTACTATTTGGGATGGTGGTTCCCCGCCTTGGGTCCAAAATGACGCGACCTTGGGTGAATACAACTTGGAATTCATATACTTATACGTTAGCAGTTATTTGTTTTATACTCAAAATATTTATACTCTTATGATACGCTTTACTTATGATACTTTTGGACATGAAATATAGATACGATATGTGCCTTAATGTGTTACACTTATTCTACACTTTATTCTTAGCAACTGTTTAACTCCTGGATGGAGCCGATGGAGAGGTATTGATAGTACTATCGGGCTGACACCCCCACCCTTGGTCCCAGATTCATGGCCATTGGTGAATATAATCCGGTTTATTCATGATACTTATTTATTCTAGTCGTGAGGTTCAGTTGCTGTTATGCTTTACATTAAGTGCTTACATATATCGTACACATTCATGTCATACTTATTCTATATTTTAGCAATGGGTTGTGAACACACAGGTTGCAAGTTTTGAATGGGCAAAATTTGCAACTGAGTGGATTTACAAGGCCTTTGCTGTGAAATCTTTATTCAAATACTTTACTCTTAAACTAAACTCTTTATGCCCTTACTGGGAAATCTTTATTCAAATACTTTACATTTTATACTAAAACTCTATGAACTCACCAACCTTTGTGTTGACACTTTTAGCATGTTTATCTCAGGTCCATAATGAGCGAGGATGGCATGGAGAGGCACGGATACTGATAAAAGGCTAATTATCATTCGAAACTTATTTTAATAAACTGTAAACCTACGGGGACCTCATTTTGTAAACTCTGATATTCTAATAATAAATCTTTTAAAACGACTCAAATAGAGATCGTTTTCTATTACTATAACTGTTGTACTGTCGAGTAACACCCAGCTTGAATTCCGCTGCGTATCCTGAAAATGGGGGGTGTTACAATTTTGAACGAAATTGTAACGGAATTTGAACGGAAATATGATCTGAGTTGCTAGGATAGCAACTCTGATACCAATTGTTAAGTACAAAACAATAATGATATATTCAATCCAGGAATTATAATAATTCGAAGATATGAATTAGTTAAACAACTACGAATCCAAGAATTAAGAAGTGGAATCGAAATTGCGGAATGATTTGTGATTACAATGATGAATTGAGAAAGAAAGTAGTTTGGATTATAAAACAAAAATAAATGAAATGAGATGGGAAATGTTTGTTTTATAACAGTTGAGAGGTTCAACTGTTTTTCCCGCCAAAAGCTGTTAGGTATAACATGTGCCATTCACGTGGCACGTATCAGGTTGCTTGATGTAAATGATCATGTCAAGATCCACATGAATACTGTTGACCATCCAGTAAGCGCAATTGCTGCAACTAAGTAACACCACATCGTAAGCACCGAACACTCCTCTTGTCCCACGTTTAACAATTGGGTCATTGTACCTGCATACCACAATATTAATTATAACCTTAAAATTGAACAAACATGGGCATAAATCTCACCGACACACTAACTATGACAACCATTAACTCATTAAATGGTTGATGTCGTACAATAAAAACATGGGTACCATTTTAATTCCAAAACGTAACAAGAATTACTTACTTATGTCCATCGCAGGGGGCACTGTGTATTGAATCAATAGCACAAAACTGAAGAGGGGATCAGAAGGAAGTAATCCCAGACTTGTGGCTGTTGTAATCACTAGGATTCCGATCATTGGAAGAATCACATATCGTACACAGATGATTGTGATAATAATTATTGGTTTGATGCTTGCCCTTCTTAAACCTGCAGTCACAAGTTGATAGTCTATAAAAGAATGACAATGATTTGCTTCATATCTTGACTTAACAAAACAAAAAAGTAAAAAATCGTTCATGTTCGCCAAGTATCCTTTTTTCTTGACATAAAAAGGATAATTGGTTTGAAATTAATGAATCTTTACCTTGTATCAGGTTGCCTCCTAGTATAAGTGTGATGCAAGGTATGCTTCCATCCCTATATAACAAGGCAAAATGATGTTAAAAAAAGGTTCTTGAATGACTAATAATCTCAAGCTAGCTACAACCGAATTAGTAAAAGCATACCCTAGGAGTGTGACAGAATCTTGGATCACTCGTAAAGGAGCATTATCGCCAATTACAAGGTTTTTCAGCCACGGGGTTGCCCCAAAAACCAAACCTACAATCTGGGACAAAATGACTATTATATGTTGCACATGAATAAGTAGTACTCCGTATTATAGTTCAACTAGTTTTTAAAACTTACAGAACCAATCGTTGGAGGAGCCAATAGTTTCTCTAATACTGTGTGGACTATATCTACAACTTTACTTGAAAAAGTTCCCACTTTTTTCACATCCTTGCTCACCAATGCTTGGGTGTCGCCACTAGTTGAGTATGATAAAGGGACAACCACATCGATATATTCTTGGGTTTCTCCATTTAGGAGATGAGTTTTTTCATTTGCATTCGAGTCTTTGTTGGGTTCTTGTGGTGAATCCTCAATTTCTTTCATCGTAGTGTACCTTGAACTTGAACTTTTTAAAAGCTGGTAAGTGTATGTCCAAATGTAGAAGCTGCCCAACTGCACATAATTTAGAATTCGATTTTTAATCATGGTGTGGAAATCAAAACATTTATTACTCAATGAAAAGCATTATTGCTGATTTTTATGAAAAAGTGAGTTCACCGCCATGGAGAATGATGAATATGAGAGTCCCTTGGACTTGCAAACACTATGTTCTCCGAAAGGGCTTCCACCCTCGGTGCAGATTGCAGGGACAATTATCAAAAGAATGTTTCCAACATTTCCTGTATCATAGAAAAATAGTACTATATAAATCAGGAAAGAACATTATACTTTTATCTCAGAAAACAAGTACAAACATTTGAAACGTTGGTTACATTGAACGGACCTAATATAAGAGCAAACATTTGCAAGAGTGTAAATATACCTGTGGAACACATAGCTATGAGTAGGCCTTCCAAATGAGGCTTTGGTTTTATAAGTTTTGTTGCTATCCATCCTAATACTCCTCCACAAAGAAACGTTATTCCAATATTTATTGGCATGAACCACCTACAAGATGTAGAATAGCATGTTACCACTTAGCAAACTTACCAATGATCATAAGTTTTTAAATTATTTTACGATGATAAAGAACTACTAATATTGATATTTTAATTTTCATTCTCGATACACTTAATTAATTATATACGCGTTGCATGCAAAATGAAATTAGCTCATACCATGAGATAATGTCTCCAAGGGTGACCGTTTTTGCAAGACTAGCAAAAATAAGCGAGGGAGTAAACGCCACAAACACAATCTGCAATAAAGTTTCCTTATTTAGAAATTTCGTGTTGAATGTTGACATAACATACAAAGTAAAAGTATTTTATTGGCATGAAATCAATAATAGTACCTTGTTAAGCGACTTGCGTGTGTCGCTAGACAGAATATTGAAGTAATCTGTAGCCATAACGGCTCCTATTGAACTAACTAACAACACCTCCAGTATTGGCATTGACGCCGTCTCAAACAACGACCAAAAACCCATTTTCATTGAGTCGTCGTTAGTTCGATCTTAACAATCTACAAGTAGAAACAACTTCCTATACACTTTTGCTTTGTATCTACTAGCTTTTTTCTTTTTATATGTACAAGTTGTTGCTGGCTGAAGAAAGATCCTGGCAAATAGTGGACCAAAAGCAAAATTGAACTCAAACTCGTAATATACAAATGCAATAAATTAAGATATACGAGTGAGATGAATTTTAAGAAAACATTGAATGGAGATAAAATGATACAATAAACAACAGAAAACATATTAGAATCACCCAACAATAAACAACAGAATAATGGAATATCGCTTTCAACAACCCAATCACGTCTCTTATGTATGAATTATTATCATTATATATGTGTTTGTCTTGTGGTGGTGGCGGTGAACATCTGAAAAAACACACTCGCAAACTCCACAAATAACGCCTAATCTTCTTCAACGACTTATCTACTACTAGTACTATCATATGACCAAACACATCATGCATATTACACGTACGCATATGTACGTGTGCTTCAGTATCTGTGTCTCTTAACAAGTCACTCCTACTCTTCAATCATCTGCAAGAACTTAAGGGAATCTAAACTAGCCTGATGTATAGTAGCTGATTTTATCGCGTTTCTTTTGCTACATGATAGTTGCATGTGATCGATAGCATACTAAATTACCTTGTTCGTTCAGTTCGTGTAATTGAGCTTGTAAAATGTGTCTATTTATATATGATAATATTGTTGGATTTTCGAAGTAACACAATCATGTTCATGGACTTAATAATTGAAATTTTGCATAAATCGGCATAATTATGGAAAAATCTTGTTGTTGCACCTCCCATTTTGTTTTAGCTCTAGTCTTCATGATCTAGTCTGAGTTTAGAATGTCCATAATTCTTGGCGACGTGAGCTCCTTCATTATATCTTACTTGGATTAATTGTTGATGATCAATTGGAGGATTTGAAATTGTCAATCTTGCTTTATATAAAAATTAAGTTTATAAATTCTTATATAAGTTCGTCTTAAGTTAATTTGTTGTGTTAAGCTAATGTATCTTAATTAATATTGTTTAAGAAATTCTCTTATTTGTCCTAAAGTTTATTTGCGAATTATGAGGCCTAATTAAACTACACCGGCCAGAATTTGTTTGATTTATTTTTCAGTTTTGTCTGGCAACCTAATTCAAAGACTGGTTTAGTACTAAATTCCGAAACTGGTAAGAATGGTATGATCCATGGTTACATTATTCAATAATTAATCAAATCAAACCAATTGAATTTTATTAGGTTAAAAATACAAAAACTTGCAAGCATTGCTAATCATAGTAACAAACAACTATTATTACGCTTTGTTGTTTTCCAATATGTTTGTTTTTCATAAACCAAAACTGCAAAACAAAGTTCTGCAAACACTAGTAAATACTAAATAGTTATCACTCATCAACTTTTGAAAATGGTTATTATCTATAATACCCTGGATTTTTGTAATATATTATATAACTACAAGGTACCATATAAAATATGTTTAAGGTATTTGGTTTGGGTTATGTGGAGCGAGAATATGGATCGGAAACAAGAAACAAGATAAAATTATAGTAAGCATATGTATTTAGGCCTATGAGTAAAAGTAAATAAATTCCCTAATCTTTTGGCATGAATTGAAATGAATAAAAGATAAACGTTGTTATGGATAGTCAAATGACTTTGTCAAGATCAGATTAAGAAAGCCACAGATCTTTTATTTGGTCATCCTAATACCCGGTCCATCATCCATATCTATCCCTTCTTTTTCGACTACTTTGTTAAACCACGAAACTCTTCTTATATGCACGTTCCATTCAAAGCAAATCAGAAGCAGGCTCCAAACTTAGCCACCAAATTCTTCTACATAAATTAGAGTGTTGGAGGCTATCTAATCTAAGTTTGGGTTCACGCAAGGCTTTGTTTGTATTCTGGTTTGTGTGCGGTTAAGCTTCGTCGTATTCGGGTTTTGGTTTCGAGTCGCTGGAGGGTTAAAGTTCGTGACTTGGCAGAGTTGGATCACGTCTAGCTGTTGTGTACATTTGAGTTTCGGTTCGTGCGTTGGATAAAGTTTTGGTTTGTGACTAGTACGTGTTTAGCTGTTCATGTACGTTGGGTTTTTGGTTTCGATCATATCTCGTTGAATCTTAGTGATCGTGGTCGGTTGGTCTTTATGCTCGTGTTCGACTTTGATCCATACGTGTTTTGTTTGGAGGTACCACTTGAACCATAACATACTCATAAGATGATCATTTGTTACACATACGTATAATAGTAGTTGATTATGCTTCAGTTTTATGCTAAGACTAGTTTATAGTCGTAACTGAAATTTCCATTAGTAATGATTGAATTGTTTAATGACTTCTGGGTACTAAAACAAGCGTAGATAAGACACATATCGATCGGGATGTATAATTTAGTTATGGAGTTATCTGTTGAAAGGAGGAAGATGACATTAATGAGTTATCTTCACTTTTTACCAAACTACAATATTTGGAAATTTTGCTATAACATATCTAAGTACATTGTAATACTTTGGCCTTTAAAAGATAATCACATTCACTTTCATAAAATGTATCATAAAGGGATAAAGAGACTAAATACTAGGGGTGAGCAAACAAAATCGAAACCGAACCGAAAACCGAAAAAATCAAAACCGAAAAAACCGACCGAAACTAAAAAACGATGATTCGGTTTTTAATTTCTAAGAAACCGAAAAATACGGTTCGGTTTCGGTTTTCGCCCAAAAACCAAACCGTAAAAACCGAACCGATTTTATTATATAATAATATATAATTAATATAATATGAATATTGGACACACGGTTAAGGTGGTTAAACCTTTTGTTCTTTGTGTGTATGATATATTGAGTGAATATAATTAAGTATGCGGAATCTACTTAATCACACTTAGAAGGTTATTTGTGTTATGGAAATGGAGCGGCTGTGTTTGTTATATGACAATGAACAATGAAAGATTAACACCAAACGATTCAATATTATTAATGATAATAATACGAGTGATCTTGAGATATCACTAGGGTTACAACCTTGAATCTTATGTTCTTACAACTTGTAATATTCTTGTGTTTGTTCTATGTCTTAACAGTTATGAGTTCTAATAAATAACACACTAATATCGACTCATGCACACATAATATCGAGACTAAGATCTTCTTTTATAGTCCAAGAAGATCTTTACAATATAGCTAAAGTCTAGTCGAACTACTTGCTAACTTATCTTGAGTGTGTCAGTACATATATACAACATGTATCTGTGTACACAACTTGTTAACTAAGCACATGGGGTAAGATATTATCTACCGTATATTGTTGACCAAAAGACAAATAATATCTTTTCATACTTATCCACTTAGCAGCAGAATGTACATTAGCAGCAGCAATGAGAACACTAGCAGCAGAATCCTTCAGCAGCAGAATGTTAAGCCTAGCAGCAGAATCATTTATCGCTAACAGCAGAATCAAATGTTCTAGCAGCAGGAACAAACATTAACAGCAGGAACTAAATGCACTAGCAGCAGAATCACACTTAACGTTTTTCTTTGAGTAGAATCCGATATTAAACTTCTTGAATATTTAATTCTCAACAATCCTCCCCTAAACATGTGAATCCATTTCAACATGTTTCTGAATTAAATTATGGATTGTGAAGATCTTTCAAACACTTCTGTTCTTCAAGATTGAATATCTTTCTCAGTAATTCATCTTCTTTGTTCTTTGACTTTAACAATATCAACACATTGCTCCAATCTTGGACTAAAAGATGGTGCAATTTCCTTGGATGGAGGAATTATAAGAGGCAATGATGCTGTGTATCTTGGATGCTTGTTTCAACAAGTGAAATCATCTATCAGCATGCCTTTGCAAGTGATGAACAAACGTGGTAAACTGAAATTGAAACTTTTCTTCGTTTGACCTAGATAGAACTTTCTCCTTTGGAATGTTCTTGTCATTTTCAACCTCCATGTCATCATCTTGTATGTTCTTGTCTTTTCCTCCCTTACATTGGGTTTGTCTTCCTTTCTTGGGCTTTTATTTCCTCCCCTGAAGCAAATAAAATTTTATCCTCCCCTGTTTGGAAGATCTCTCACCATCATCCCATCATTATCTGATCTACCAATGTGAACTTATTTTCAGACAATGTTGTACATGAAGCCATCAATTCCTTAAGAGTTTAAGTTACTGCCCTCATCACTTCTAGGTGTGTTAACTCCTATGAGAGGTGAATCAGTGGACATTTGATTCATGGTCCATCAATGGATGGTTTTTGTGAATCCTTTGAAAATCCTTATTTAAGAAATTGTTTGACTTAGCAGTATGTTCATGATTTTAGAATTGAAAAATCATACTGCTTTCAACCATTTTGAAGGGATCAAGTGTATAACAGACACTTAATCAAAATTTCGGTTTAAAGCAACCTCTGGTTGTGTGAGAACCAATGTTTTCAGTTATAAATAACTACGTGTGTAAAGATAAACCTATTCAAAAGGTTTTCTTGACAGGGTTTCCAGCTCATAGTAATTGTTACCTCTAACACAAGTGTTAGATTCACTTTTACTAGCTGTTCTTTCTATCAGATGTCCTTAGACTTGCTCATTATACTTGAAAGTATAAAATGATAGAAAGTGAGTTGAGTCAGTTACTATCTGACCAACTAAGTCATCAATTCAATGTGAAATTTCATACTTAGGTTTCAAGAAAGAAGTTTTAAGGAGTTTTAAATTCCCAAACTCAGTCCATCATAAACCTAATATGTAGCAACTAATATTATCATTCTGCTGCTTCCATTTCACTTGAAACATCCTTTTGTGTTCACATGTTCATACCTGAAATTGTATTAGAATAATCATAGGACTAACTGTATGAATAACACAATTTAAATTTGTACTAGTAGCACAAACTTTTGTAATAGCAGTAGTATCTTGTAAAGCCAGCAGCACAATCAAAAATTTATTTACAAAAACACAAAGTTTAAAATCATTGAGGATTAAGCATTCCAATACTTGCTACCAAGTACTGAAACCTTCCAACATCAAAAGCTTTGGTTAGCAGATCTGCAAAATTGAATTCTGAAGCAATTTTAAGTACTTGAATTAATCTTTTCTCATTGCAGTCTCTTATAAAGTGATGTCTAATTTCAATGTGTTTTGTTTTAGAATGTTGCACTGGATTTTTAATAATACAAATTGTACTACTATTATCAATATGAATAACAGTGTTTAAGAAATTGTACCCATAGTCAAGGAGTTGGTTTTGAAGCCATAGAACCTGACCACAGCAACTTGCAGCAGCTATATATTCAGCTTCAGTTATTGAATTTGCCACACTTGTTTGCTTCTTACACTGCCATGAGACAAGTCTACACCCAAGGAATTGAAATCCTCCAGTTGTTGACTTTCTGTCCAAGCTAGCACCAGCATAATCACTATCCGAAAATGCTACCAAGTCAAAAGGTGATTCCCTTGAATACCATAGACCCAACCTTGGTTGACCTTTGAGTTATCTAAAAATTCTCTTGACTGTAGTTAAATGAGAAACCTTTGGAGTAACTTGAAATCTTGCACAAGCACAAACAGAGAACATGATATCAGGTCTAGATGATGTAAGATACATCAAGGAGACTATCATAGATCTGTAAGTGTGTACATCCACATTTTCTCCATCTAAGTCTTTTAGAAGTGGCTTCTCAGAGTCCATTGGTGTGCTTGCCATTTTTGAATCAGCAAATTGAAATTTTCTATGTATCTCTGCAATATATTTGTCTTGACTAATAAATATGCCTTCAGATGATTGCTTAACTTGCAAACCCAAAAAGAATGTAAGTTCTCCCATAGAACTCATTCGAAACTTATCATGCATAAGTTTCTCAAACTCTAAACACATCTCCTTCCTAGTAGATCCAAAGATAATGTCATCCACATACACCTGTACTAACAGAAGATCCTTCTTGTGCTGTTTGATGAAAAGTGTCTGATCAATCTTTCTTCTTTGAAATCCATTTTCTAATAAGTAGGAAGCAAGTGTTGCATACCAAGCTCTTGGTGCCTGATGAAGGCCATAGAGAGCTTTAACTACTCTGTACACTTTGTCTGGATGGTCAGGGTCAATGAAGCCTGGAGGTTGTGTAACATACACCTCTTCTTCAATTTTACCATATAAAAATGCACTCTTGACATCCATTTGGTAGACTGTGAAGCCTAAAAATGAAGCATAAGCTAGAAACAGCCTAATTGCCTCAATCCTTGCTACTGGAGCATAAACCTCATCATAGTCTATCCCTTCTTCTTGTGTGTACCCTTGGGCTACTAATCTAGCCTTATTTCGAATCACTATTCCCCTTTCATCCCTTTTATTCTTGAAAACCCATCTAGTGCCAATTACCTTTGCATCCTTTGGTAAATCAACTAGCACCCATACTTTCTGAATCTTGAACTGAAGAAGCTCCTCTTGCATAGCTTCTACCCAGCTTGAATTATCTAAGGCTTTCAGAATGTTCTTTGGTTCATCTTGTGAGAGAAAACATACAAACAAGCAAGAGTTTGAAAACTCATGCTGCTTTGAAGCATAAAGGGCATCAAGAAGCCCTTGTTGGTCTGAAGACATCAGTTGTTGTCTTGTCTTCACACCTGACTGTACATCTCCAATCACATTATCTAGGGAGTGGACTTTGTGAATTCTTGTTTGTGGAGTAGAAGGAACTTGATAATTTGATGGAAGATTGTTGAAATCCACCTCATTATCTGAGAATTCTGCTTCTTTCGTTTCTGAAGGGCCAGTAGCAGAATCAGTTGGCCTAACAGCAGAATCAGTAAGCTTAGAAGCAGAATCACCAGCAGAAACAATTTGTTGTTCCTGAGTTCCATCTTCTTTGCTTTCATCTTCAACACCTTCTTTAGCTTTGCCAGAAGAAGATTCATCAGTTGTTGAAGTTGATTCCACACTTGAACTTGACCATATTGGCATCCAAACATGATCTTGGTTTGTCTCCTTTTCTAACATTGCCTCATCTGTTGCTTGTGATCCTGAAAAATCATTAGTTTCTACAACAACAGGCACATAATTCATTGATTTGGTTAGAGATTCAAGATCAAATAGCCATTTTGGTCCTTGACCTTCTACATTGGATTTATCTTCTAAAAACTCCACATGTAGGTTTTCTTCTACAATCATAGTTCTTGTGTTGTATACTCTAAATGCTTTGCTATTAAGAGAATATCCAACAAAGAATCCTTCATCTGCTTTACCATCGAATTTTCCTAAATGGTCTAAGGTATTGAGAATTGTCACATGACATCCAAAAGGTCTAAGAAATCCTATTGCAGGAGTTCTACCTCTAAAAAGTTCATATGATGTCTTATTGTGAGGCTGAATAACTAAAACTCTATTTTGGACATAGCAAGCAGTGTTGACTGCTTCAGCCCAAAAAGTTATAGGTAGCTTAGAATCAGCTAACATTGTTCTAGCAGCTTCAATTAGTGTTCTATTCTTTCTCTCAACAACACCATTCTGTTGTGGTGTTCTAGCAACACTAAATTCTCTCCTAATACCTTTTTGTTTGCAGAAATCATCCATAACTCTATTCTTAAACTCTGTCCCATTATCATATCTAATGACTTTCACTTTATTGTCTACTTGGTTTTCTATCTGTGTAATGAATGTCTTAAGGATGCTTGTAGTCTCATCCTTAGTAAATAGAAAGAAAACCCATGTAAATCTAGTATAGTCATCAATTATAATAAGACAATATCTCTTATGCATTATACTACTTACTGAAACAGGTCCAAATAAGTCCATATGCAGCATAAACAATGATTGATTGATAGAGTTAAAAATCTTGGGCTTACAAGTGGCTTTGTGTTGTTTGCCTTTAAGACAAGCAATGCATGTTTGATCATTTTCAAATCTTTTGTGAGGCAAACCTCTTACCAAACCATTCTTAACAATTTTATTTATGGTTTTGAAATTAATATGACCAAGCCTTCTATGCCATTTCATTGATTCATCCAATGTGGCCTTTGCAACAAGACAAGTTAAATTCTTTTTAGGAACAATGTTCTTCATGTCTACACTGTACATATTGCCCTTTCTAGGAATTCTAAGAAGTACTTGACTTTCATCAGGCATCTTAAAATCAGGAGAAAGTACAAGACATTCAGTCTCACAGAAAAGAACATTGTTCTTTTTGTCACACATTTGTGAAACACTAAAAAGATTATAATTTAGCTCTTTTACATAGAACACATCTTCAAAAATCTAAATTTCCAGTTTTAATGGTACCTTTACCGGAAATTTTGCCACCAACACCTCCTCCGAAGGTAACATAGCCTCCATCTATTGATTGGAAATCTGAGAGATAAGACTTGTTGCCTGTCATGTGCCTAGAACATCCACTATCTGAGTATCCTTGATCCTCTTGTTGATCATTTGAATGTTCCTGCACATAAATGAGAGTGTTAGTTTCTTTTGGGGACCCAAGCCATTACTGACTTGGATCTGCCTCTTGCATCAATGTAATTTAATCTTTTAAGGACAGTTGATGCAACATTGGATTTTAGAATCCAACATGCTGAGGCCTTAACAGCATTTGCCCTGTTTCCCTTAGCAGCAGAATGAATTGATTGCTTAGCAGCAGGAACTGCTAACTTTACAGTTCTACCCTTTGGTTTCCAAACTTGTTTTTGAACCACTGCTTTTGTTTGAATGGGCCTTAGAACAGTCTTTGGTGCATGTTTGAAAAATGTTTTTGCACCCTTAGCTGTTGATTTTGGGTTAACAGTCATCAATGGTTTAGCAGCAGAATGAACTTGTTTAGCAGCAGAACCATTTGGTCTAGCAGCAGGATCTGTTTTTGAGCCAGACTTGTGTGTGACTGTTCTGGGTTTTGTTTTATTAACTCTAGACCTAGAGTGAAAGTGAGTTTTAGGTGTTTGCCTTTTGTGGTTCACTCTATGGTTTTCATACCCAGTTACCCAATGGTTGCAGAAAGCTGCAAGATGGTCAAAACTACCACATGTGTAACAAGCTTTGTTATAAAAAGCAAAGTCATCACCTAATTGGTTAGACTTGAGGTTGTTCCAATTCCTTTGGTTACCTCTGGGCTTGTTGGTGGTTCTATATTGCTCACAATATCTAACTGGTTGCCTAACATGCTTAATGTTTGATTTAGGCTTAGCAGTATTGTGTTTGACTATCTTAGGAACACTTGTTCCTAATTTCTTAACCACTTCAGGTTTAGACATAACCTGTTCTTCTTCATCACTATCAGTTGTGCAATCTTCAACAACTATAGCATCTAATTTCTTAACAAAGGACACCTTGTCCTGATAAAGTAAAGTTTTATCTAAACTTTTACTTACTTTTTCTACCTTAAGACTCTCAGTAGTCTTAGAACCATATTCCATTATTGGTTTTTGAAACTCAGGTAAACCTGAATTCCCTAGGTCAATCCCTGGAGGTTTTGGGATGCCTCTATAAGGAGGTGGGACACTCTTATATCCTACTCCTGACTTAGCTCTATTAATTACTTGACATTCTACTATGTTGTGCACACTTCTAGAAGCATGTTCTAGTGCCTCAGTAGTCAAGTGAATGTTTTCATTTTCCTTTTTGACCCTATCATAAGCTTCTCTCAAAAGCTTAATTTCAGCATCTCTAAAGAATATGTCCTGTCTTAGGAGAGCTTTGTCATTAGAAAAAGCTAATTCATTTGCTTTATAGTGTGTGATTTGTTTTTCTACTTTCTCTAATCCACACTTATAGTTTATAAAGTTTTGAAAAGTCTTGCTTAGCTCTTTCTTTTGATCATCATATTGTTTGATTAAAACCTGTAGAGCATTAAGAGCAGTGCAAGTATTTGAACAAGCTTTATGATTTTGTACCTCAGTAGCAGAAAAAGCCATAAGTGCCATCTGAGCAGGAGTTTCTTCTTCATCTGCCATGAAGCTCCAATCAAAACCTAAGCCATCAATAGCTACCATAGCTTTTGGCTTAATAACCTCCTCTGTTTTGGATTTGCTACCAAAACCTCTATTCTTGCTATCTTGCTGCCTTGGTCTTCTGCACTCTCTTGAGAAATGACCCATCATGTGGCAGTTATAGCACTCTATCTTTGACTTATCAAAACCAGCAGCATCAGTGTTGCTGATTATGAGCTTCTTCCCCGTCTTGTGATAGAACTTCTTGGCTCTCATGCTAAGAAGAAAAATTTGCCATTTTAGATCCATTTCCTCCAGATCATCTTCATGGATCTCTTGGAGGTCTTCATAGGAGAGCATGGACCCATTATTCTGACTTGTAAGAAATGCACAACAAGTCTTTTCATCCAAAATACTTATGGTACTACTTGATGAACTAGCAGCACCAACACCATCAACAACTTTCACCTCTTCACTTGATTTTGAGGTACTAGGAGTTGACATAAATGCCTTGTTCCCAGTATTAGAACTAGTACCTCCATTCTTCTTCAAATCTTGCTCCACAATCTTGAAGTTGCTATACAAGTCCATCAGTTCCATGGTGTCTAAGTCTGGCTTGTTCTTCCAGACAACAACATGCATAGCCCACTCTTCTGGTAAGCTTCTCAGAAATTTTGAGTTCAAATCTTCTTGAGGTATTTCAATCCCAAGAATAGCAAGTTGGCTCACAATATTCTGAAGCCTATTAAACATGTGGTCAAGAGATTCATTGTATGTAGAGGAGAAGTTTTCAAACTGCTGCTTGAGCAGTGTCTTGTGGGTTTTCTTGGTGGCTTCATTTCCACCATACCTGGCAATAATAGCTTCAAATAATGACTTGGCATCTTTGAACTTGCTGAAGTTTAGAAGTTGATCATTGGGAATGGTCATCATCAGCATGCTTCTTGCCTTCAAGTCATTTTTCTTCTTTATTCTATCTTCTGCAGATGATGGCTTTGTCTGCAGAGTTGACACAACTTTGCCTTCCACTGTTGATGTAGTGGTGGTAGGCTGGTAAGAGTTTCCATCTTCAATGATTTCCCAAAGTGCATAATCTTGCACTTGAAAATATTGCTCTATCCTCAGCCTCCACATCTCAAACTCATTTTGTTTGAGCATGGGAATCTTCGCAGCAACATTTGTCTGAATAGATTCAACGTCCATTTCTTCAGCTTCTTCTTCTAAATCAATAATATCAGCCTGAGCTCTGATACCACTTGTTAGGATTGGACACACGGTTAAGGTGGTTAAACCTTTTGTTCTTTGTGTGTATGATATATTGAGTGAATATGATTAAGTATGCGGAATCTACTTAATCACACTTAGAAGGTTATTTGTGTTATGGAAATGGAGCGGTTGTGTTTGTTATATGACAATGAACAATGAAAGATTAACACCAAACGATTCAATATTATTAATGATAATAATACGAGTGATCTTGAGATATCACTAGGGTTACAACCTTGAATCTTATGTTCTTACAACTTGTAATATTCTTGTGTTTGTTCTATGTCTTAACAGTTATGAGTTCTAATAAATAACACACTAATATCGACTCATGCACACATAATATCGAGACTAAGATCTTCTTTTATAGTCCAAGAAGATCTTTACAATATAGCTAAAGTCTAGTCGAACTACTTGCTAACTTATCATGAGTGTGTCAGTACATAAGATACAACATGTATCTGTGTACACAACTTGTTAACTAAGCACATGGGGTAAGATATTATCTACCGTATATTGTTGACCAAAATACAAATAATATCTTTTCATACTTATCCACTTAGCAGCAGAATGTACATTAGCAGCAGCAATGAGAACACTAGAAGCAGAATCCTTCAGCAGCAGAATGTTAAGCCTAGCAGCAGAATCATTTATCGCTAACAGCAGAATCAAATGTTCTAGCAGCAAGAACAAACATTAACAGCAGGAACTAAATGCACTAGCAGCAGAATCACACTTAACGTTTTTCTTTGAGTAGAATCCGATATTAAACTTCTTGAATATTTAATTCCCAACAATCCTCCCCTAAACATGTGAATCCATTTCAACATGTTTCTGAATTAAATTATGGATTGTGAAGATCTTTCAAACACTTCTGTTCTTCAAGATTGAATATCTTTCTCAGTAATTCATCTGCTTTGTTCTTTGACTTTAACAATATCAACACATTGCTCCAATCTTGGACTAAAAGATGGTGCAATTTTCTTGGATGGAGGAATTATAAGAGGCAATGATGCTGTGTATCTTGGATGCTTGTTTCAACAAGTGAAATCATCTATCAGCATGTCTGTGCAAGTGATGAACAAACGTTGTAAACTGAAATTGAAACAAAACACATTGAAATTAATATAATATGAAGACATAACTAAATAAAAGAAATTTATAAATTCATATTCATTTTGTGGGTAGATTTATAATATATTTATCTTAACGTTTATGTTTATATGTGATTTTACAATAAATTGCATGACCAGGCCTTCGATGGTGATCAAAGGATATAAGCGGTGTTGAGATTGCGCCAAGCTTGTTGTTAACCTGAAATAAGAAATACGAAGACACTACGTTAAGTGATTGCGCAGGGGTTGGACCCTGCGAACAACCTCCGGCGTGCAAATTAGTATACGATATGGTAAGTTTGTAGTGAAATGAGAGAGTCAAGTGTTGCCTACCATCGTTCCCAGCCCGTCTAAGCTAATTATAGGGGAGAAAATAGGCCTTATAGAGCTCTTGCACAAATATCAGAGATCATGGGGGCGTCCCATGATTTAAGGTAACCGCTAGGGCTTAGTGACCCACTATCTCTTTCTTGGCGGGAAAGCTCAAGGAAAAAGGGGACGTGGGTATGACCAAGTCAAGGTGTTCTCCTCTCTAGTATCTTCGAAGGATGTACCCCGAAGGGCTTAAGGCTTGGATTGGCGAGTTTCCAACTGGTAACCATATCATAGATGAATGGTTTGACGTCAGTGAAGATTTTAGGAGGTTGACTTGGACCTTCGAGAAGAAGGCTTCGTACAGACTCGAAGGGGTGTCCTTCGACCTGTTCGGAGGGTACATCATCAAGCCCCCCAGTCGAAAGTGATATATACGTACGAGAATATGTTGCTTACGAATCTATCGAACATTTACACCAATTCCCTTTCGTCACAAATTCGTACGAGAAAAGAACAAGTGCTTTAACTAACTACGCATTAAATGCGCTTAATGATTATCCCAACCACTTGCAGCAGAGGCCATAACGGCTAGGATTTCGGTAATCACCAAACGTCCTTTCAAAATTTAAAAGTATTTGAAGTCCGTATAGGTGTCAATCTTGATGGACACGTGGATGGCTGGGATAAAAGGGACAAGGGGTATATAAATACGTTTATACCGTAAACCCTAAATCACTTTTTATCTTCCGCCCAAAATTTACACATATCACTGTGCTCCATGCATCATTCCGATCGAAAGGTAATCCTCCTTCCCCGATCTTTAATCGTTAGTTTTACTTTTGTACATTCACCGTGAGTATGGGTGCAAAACGCATAATTAGACAACAAAAATGTACTTTATCCAAAAAAGCATTATCCGATTTCCTTAGTGAGTACCCTATACCCAAAGAGTTTAAGGTGATGCTTCCGAGCAAAAACCAAAACATCTTTGATGCACCCGAAGGGTATGTGGGGTTGTATGTGCATGCTTTTACCCAGTCAAATTAGAGGATACCAATCCACCCATTAATTTTAGAGTTCTTACATTACTATCAAGTATACATATCTAGGTTAAACCCGTTTGGCTTAGCCAAACTCACCAACTACATTGTAATGTGTAAGGCGTACGGGTATGAGCCCACACTGACAGTGCTCAGGGGCTTTCTTAACCTGTACCCTGGTGGAGATTGGATAACCCTGGCAAAGAGGGGTGAGCATGATGTGCCTTGTTTGGTCACAAAACCTTTCTCAAACATAAGGAACTGGAAGGGGCAATTTTTCTATGTACATAACACGATAATACCTCCACAATATCCAACTTTATTAAAAGAAGCGTTCCAATTCGATGAAAAGCGGTTTAATGATCCATTTTCGTACACCATAAGAAGGAGTCCAATCTACCAGCGTCTTGCTCGTCATCCTATCGATGTCCAAACGTTCCCCGAACCGATTCTCTTCATGGCGGGTATAGTTGACCATTGGGAAGGGTCTCCTTTGAAGCCTGAGATAGTGTGTGATGGACAAAGTATGTACATTCCCATTTAATTAAAATAAATAACTTATCTGATGATATTTATCTTTTTCCTCTTTTTGTTGCAGAGATGGCCTTTCGAATCTTTGTAGTGTCTGGTGGTGCGAAGGAAGTGAGCTTCATCCCGAAAGATTCCAAGGATGCAAGTTATGGAGTAGGCTCTCCATCTGTTTCTGTTAACAACGACAATGTGGATGCTCAAGCAGTGGAACCCATAGCAATAGCCCAACCTTCAAAACCTGTGAACACAGAGTAAGCTCCACAATTGGTGAAAAATGTCGTGTAATTCTGACGATCCCCCCTCCGAGGGTGATCAGGTCATGATCGTAGGGTCCTCCGGTATTGCTGATAGAGTGTGGAGTAGGAAAGGGACTAGTGCAAGGTCCGCGAAGGCTACTCCCAAGAGGAAGCTGATCTTACCAACCCCTCCGTCCAGAACCACAAGACAAAAAAGTTCCCATGTTAAGACTTTCGTGCCTTCAACTTAGAGATTCCAGATGATGACATCCATGGTAAGTGAAGATCTTCTATACTGAACGATCCTTAATATGTCATATAGCTAATTACTGTATCTTATGCAGGTTTGGCCAACACTAAGGAGCTTCCAAACTCCCTTTCCTGTCATCGGTTGGTTAAGAATGTGACCCCTGCTAGCTGGAGGGGGACCCTGGAAAATATATCTATGGAGGAGTTGTGCAATTTGCATGATAAGAGCTACACCAGGCAAGCTGTGCTAGACAATCATCTCAATTCCCGAACAAGGGATCTGCTCCGTACGGTGAAGGCTGCGAGAGAGAAGATGGATGCCATCTTGGCCAAGGAAAAGAGCAGGGACCTTAAGTATGCTGAGTTAAAAGCGAAGTGTAAGGAGGCCATGGAGGACTTCGAGAAGAACCCTCTTGTGCAAGACCTTCGAGCTAAAGTTGACAGTCTCGAAGGGCAGCTGAAGGAAGCCCAAGCAAAGTGTGGGAGGCTGAGAATGGAGGAGGCAAAGGTAGCTGACTATAAAGCACAGGTTACCACTCTTGAATCTAAATGTGCAGGTCTTGAGGCTGAGAGGGCTAGACTTGGAGAGCAGGAGATCAAGCTTCGTGAGGAGTTAGTTGGTTTGAACCTCCGATACAAGAGCTTGAAAAGAGATAGAGTTGATGTAGTGTCGAAGGTTGTTCCATACATAGCCATGGAATTGTACCATAGTGATGAGGTGGGAGAGATCGTGGGAAAGCTGGTGAATGCCGCCATTTTTTATGGAAAGAGCGCAACGTTGGAGGAGATTGTAGAGACCAAGAAGTCCGTGGTCCTTTCGTAAGTACCCTACTACCGTCCAACGTCTGAGTAAGAATACAACGATGCTGGCAACGCATACACTACAGCAGAGTACCCCTTTCTCACCGAAGCAACCAAGAACCCATCAGCATCCATAGAAGATCCCCTCTCCAAGAAGCCTCACAAGATTCAACCTCCTTCTCCGAGCAAGAAGACTCCATCTGTGAAGCCATCATCTCCCCATCAGCAAGAAGACCCCATGTCGATGCTTGATAGGCTTGTGCCTATTGTCAAACAATTTAACTCCTTTGCTTGTTGGGCTTTGTCCCGTTTCTTAGACAATGTTTGAATGTTTTGGTTGGCTTCGGCCATAGTTATCTACTTAATGCAGGTAGGGGACAATGTCCCACCTTGAACATCATGCTTTTCTTCTCTTACGTCATTTATAAAGGTAAATATACAACCTAAGGCTATAGTAGATAGATAACCTTATTGTGTGTATTTTGAACCAAGATTTTAGCAATCGTATAATTTAATTGCTGACAGAGGGTCGCGACCCACTCCGTCTTTGTCCTTAAGATGCAAAGGGCTTGGAATACCCTAAGACTTTTAGGAAAGTTAATGTGAATTGTAATGAATGTTATGTTTATACAAGACATATGTGTCTTGAATCATCCTTCGACATTGAAACTTGTAAATTACTTGGCTGAACAAATCTTTGTTGTATAGAACGAAACAAGAGATTTGAGGGAAATGCGTTATATCATTAATTGGGTAGGGAGAATTACATCATTTTAAGAAATGAAAACTAGGACGCCTACCATTAATGCTTCTTTCCCCAAATGAGAAGAATGTGATACATGAATTTGAAAACAAACTAAATGTTTTGAAAGTAGTAAGTCTTATATGTAAAACTTACGGAGGTTAGTACCATTCCAAGTCCTATCCATGACATCTCCGAAGAGTGTTTCGAGTTTGTATGCTCCGTTTCCGTAGGATTCGGATATGACGTAGGGTCCTTCCCATGTGGGCCCTAGCTTTTCTTCATACTCAGCTTTGCTTGCGCTGTTTAGCCGAAGGACATATTCACCCGGCTTGAATGTTGAAGGTCTAACTCGGTTGTTGTAGTACTTTTCAAACTTTTGTTTATAGATAGCCTCTCTGATTGAGGCTATTTCTCGTCGTTCTTCGAGTAGGTCAAGGTTTTCACGAAGCCTTGCTTCATTCTCCGATGTCTCGAAGTTCACGATACGCTCTGTTTCAACGCTTATTTCCGAAGGTATAACGGCTTCTGTTCCATAAGTTAGGCTAAAAGGAATCTCCCCATGACTTAACTTGGGGTGAGTCCTATGTGCCCATAAAACTTGCGGTAGTTCATCTACCCAATCATGGTGGCTTCGACCTAACCTTTTTTCTATTCCCTTGACAATATCCCTGTTTGTTACTTCTACTTGTCCGTTACCCTGAGGGTGATACACGGAAGTGAACGATTGCTTGATCTTTAGGCCTTTGTAGAAAGTTGGGAATACCCCTTCGGCGAATTGTTTCCCATTTTCAAAAATGATAATGTGGGGAACTCCAAATCGTATACCAGTTAATGACCCTAACAACTTCCTCCCAATTACTGTTTCCACGTTCACAACACGATCTCACCAAAAGTAACACCTAACCATCACGCTTCGACATCAGCCAACCCGGAACCTGTCATCAGCCCAACCTTTGTCGAAGTCAACCTTGAGGAATTGGAATCTCTCTTAAGGGCTCGCTAGAGGCAAGTTCGGAATGCTAAGATGCGAAGGGAATTGGAATATTCTAGTGATGATTACGATGAAGAGAGGGAAATGGAAGAATGCGATACATTAATTTGAAAACAAACTAAATGTTTTGAAAGTAGTAAGTCTTATATGTAAAACTTACGGAGGTTAGTACCATTCCAAGTCCTATCCATGACATATCCAAAGAGTGTTTCGAGTTTGTATGCTCCGTTGCCGTAGGATTCGGATATGACGTAGGGTCCTTCCCATGTGAGCCCTAGCTTTCCTTCATACTCAGCTTTGCTTGCGCTGTTTAGCCGGAGGACATATTCACCCGGTTTGAATGCGATTTCAGTAAAGTTCTTGGTCGTAGCCATTGATTACTTTACTAAATGGGTAGAAGCCAAGTCTTTGGCATCAGTAACAGGAAGGCACATGAAAAAGTTTGTATGGGAACATATAATCTGCTGATTTGGAGTTCCCCACATTATCATTTCTGAAAATGGGAAACAATTCGCCGAAGGGGTATTCCCAACTTTCTACAAAGGCCTAAAGATCAAGCAATCGTTCACTTCCGTGTATCACCCTCAGGGTAACGGACAAGTAGAAGTAACAAACAGGGATATTGTCAAGGGAATAGAAAAAAGGTTAGGTCGAAGCCACCATGATTGGGTAGATGAACTACCACAAGTTTTATGGGCACATAGGACTCACCCCAAGTCAAGTCATGGGGAGACTCCTTTTAGCCTAACTTATGGAACAGAAGCCGTTATACCTTCGGAAATAAGCGTTGAAACAGAGCGTATCGTGAACTTCGAGACATCGGAGAATGAAGCAAGGCTTCGTGAAAACCTTGACCTACTCGAAGAACGACGAGAAATAGCCTCAATCAGAGAAGCTATCTATAAACAAAAGTTTGAAAAGTACTACAACAACCGAGTTAGACCTTCAACATTCAAGCCGGATGAATATGTCCTCCGGCTAAATAGCGCAAGCAAAGCTGAGTATGAAGGAAAGCTAGAGCCCACATGGGAAGGAGCCTACGTCATATCCGAATCCTACGGCAACGGAGCATACAAACTCGAAACACTCTTCGGAGATGTCATGGATAGGACTTGGAATGGTACTAACCTCCGTAAGTTTTACATATAAGACTTACTACTTTCAAAACATTTAATTTGTTTTCAAATTAATGTATCGCATTCTTCTCATTTTGGGAAAGAAGCATTAATGGTAGGCGTCCTAGTTTTCATTTCTTAAAATGATGTAATTCTCCCTACCCAATTAATGATATAACGCATTTTCCTCAAATCTCTTGTTTCGTTCTATACAACAAAGATTTGTTCAGCCAAGTAATTTACAAGTTTCAATGTCGAAGGATGATTCAAGACACATATGTCTTGTATAAACATAACATCCATTACAATTCACATTAACTTTCCTAAACGTCTTAGGGTATTCTAAGCCCTTGCATCTTAAGGACAAAGACGGAGTGGGTCGTGACCCTCTGTCAGCAATTAAATTATAAGATTGCTAAAATGTTGGTTCAAAATACACACAATAAGGTTATCTATCTACTATAGCCTTAGGTTGTATATTTACGTTTATAAATGACGTAAGAGAAGAAAAGCATGATGTTCAAGGTGGGACATTGTCCCCTACCTGCATTAAGTAGATAAACTATGGCCGAAGCCAACCAAAACATTCAAACATTGTCTAAGAAACGGGACAAAGCCCAACAAGCAAAGGAGTTAAATTATTTGACAATAGGCACAAGCCTATCAAGCGTCAACTGAAATTGTCTAAAGGGTACATGTAACACCCCTAAATCAGATCGCAGCGAAAATAATATATGGGGTGCTACTTATTTGGATCACAACATAAGTAATAGAGAACGAATTTATCAAATTCGTTTTAAAAGCTTCATTAATTAAAACGTAAGTTTTACATAATTGAAATGCGGAAAAACAAGGCCCATAATAGTTATTTAGTTGTCCCATAGTACAAAAACTATGGTCATGAGTGCTATGTGTACACTCCAAAAGTGTGCCTATGCCTCTGTCACGCACTGCCTTGCATCATCATATATCAACAATTAAACACCTGAGAAAAATATGCTAAAAGTCAGCTAAAAGCCGGTGAGTTCATAGGTTTACATAAATCAGTAAAGTTGGACTAGTAAGTTCATGAGTTAACATTTCAAAGTGCGAAATGTTATACGAAAGTGCTATTACGCTATGCTAAGTTTCATGCTACTGAAGCTATGACAGTGTGCATGTAATAATAAAGCCCGGCAAGTGTTCTATCACTAGTCACTTGTAATTCGACATGGTATACATCCGCCTGTCCAATCGGGACTGTTGATTTCTCCAACACGGATGGAGGTGTCACCCTCAATAGATCTATTTATATCACTCGTGCTTCTAGCAGGAATTAACGGTACATGATCAGGGGCATAAATACAGTACTTAGGCCAGCAGGTAATAGTTTTGTCAAATAAAAGCATTGTTTAAGTAGTCCAGAAAAGTAAGCATGTTTCGCACCCCAAGTAGTTTAAAATGAGTAATAAAGTAATAGTGGGGCTATGATTCACCTTGAGTGTATCTAGCAAGGTGAAATATGAAATCAAGTAAGTTATGGGAACAGCTCTAACACACGACCTGAATTAATAATGAAGTATGAGATTTTTACAGTTTTGGCTCAACACGAATAATGAGTGTGAAACTGAGTAACGGATAACGATTTGGTTTGTGATGTGTGTGTTTGATATGCTTAAAATGCTTAAAGTTCAAAAATAATATTATATATAATATTATCTTGTTTTTATGTTATTGATTCCATAATTATCGTTTCCTCGAAAGTCGCCGAATAATACGTTAAGTAAATCGTTAAAAGTTCGTTATTTAATATATAACGTTACGAAAGTAAATATATTGAAACGAATGATAAAATGCACATGTTTTAAATGAAAATGTGTAAAACATGAAATAGAAATGAATATGGATAAATGTTACTGATCAGCCCTTGAATTTTCACAAAATTTACACTTTCTACCCTAACGGTGTAAGTTTTGCACCGTTAGTCCTCAGTTAGTTATACATTACATTTATAGTCCAAAAAGGTCAAATGTTTCATTTTAAGCTCTCTGTTTACTGGTTGAACAATATCTACCCTTAAGTTATGAGATTTACAATTTGGACCACAATTATACGAATTTGACAAAATTAACCCGAATAGTAACAATGTTTGCAAATTCAGTCCAAAAATCACAAAAATAGTGAAAAATGATTTCCGAGAGTTTTAACAACTTTATAAAGCTTATTTAAGTCAATATGAACTGCTTATTTTTTAAAACAGCTTATTTTCCGCTTAACAGGCTTTTAACGAATCAAGCCAAAGCCCATTAAGACATTTAGATCTGATGAGTTCTGAAATAATTTGGGCTTATATTTGGGCTTATTTTAGTGTCTCGAAAACATATTCAAACAGTTTATACAACTGCTTATTCACTATAAATTATTGGGCTTGATTATTGGGTTTAAAGCCCATTCGTTAAAAGTAAAAGGTTTATAATAGTTCCTGAGTAGCGATAGGTTGTAGCTTCAAAAAGGGCTTATATGAGCTTATCAATGAAAACTTAAAACAACAATTTATTCAGTGAGCTTATGGAGATTCGAGATGAGTAATAAAAACAATATGGTGTGTATATGAATTCGATTTTATATGGCCTTTGCTTATCGAGTATTACATGGTTCAAAATATAGGAAATGACGTATATATGGTGTTGTGTTATATGCGATGCAACATATGAATAAAATGAAGTTCGATAAGTATTAAAATGATTATGTAAATGTCGAGTAAATGTGTAATTTGTATCTCTAGCTATCCATGAAGGAGGTCAATGTGTATGTACAAAAAATAAATAAATAGAAAGCGTATAAATGAATAAAAGTAAATATACGTTCGAATAAAACATAATACGTTGCATGATATATTGAATTTGATAATAACGAATTGAAAAGAATTTAGGAGGACTCACAACACCTAGAAGGTGGGGTGTTATACGTTCGAATGGACTAGAACACGAGAATTATGAGTGTAGCTCGTATTAACGATCACCAATGATCCGAGATCAAGTGTTTGCGACTTGGAATTGGCTCGACAAGGGGGAGAATTGGTCCTGGCTTCCTTGAGAACTCTCGGTAGTGAGTAAAAACTAGGGAGGAATATGTTTGAAAGAGTTTAAGTTTGAATGAGGTATGTATGTGTATCGTACGAGTGTATATATATGCATGAATATGTATAGTATATATTATAAAAATGCACAAGTTGTGCAATTTGATTCCTTGCAGGATTTAGAGAATATATTTAGGGGATAAAATGGAATATTAATCGAGTATATAGATATTAGGAGGGGTGAAACACCCCAACCCGACAAGGGTTAAGATATCACATTCATGGTGTCAACAGAACATACACAAGCGGAAGACTTTAATAGTACAATTAAATTCAAAGGTTACAAATGAAATATAAGGTAAATGAAATACAAGGATTACAACAAAGGTACTGTAACCATTCGTAAACTTTCTCATTTAAACACATTACTTTACATAATTACTATCCTTTTTCCAAGGATAAATTTTTTTTTATTTGAATGTATCTCTCATCTTATGTGACGTAGCTCACATCCTTGATAAACGTGCTCCCACACAGACCTGTCTAACAAATCTAATGTTTATTTCATAAATATAACGAAATAAAAACATTACAAAATACCATTTATCATTTTACGATAAATCCTTAACGAACATACAAAACAAAACATTCGTTATCTATATAGAGTTACTACGAAACCCTAAAATGCATCACAACGCCAAATATGAATAACTAAACCCTAGAACATAAAAATACGACCCATCTGAGTTAATGTACAAGTCATCAAAGCACCAGAAACCCTAATTCTATTTTGTTCCCGTTAAAACCCTAATTTCACATAACTGTGATTTTATGTATTCATTTCACAAACCCTAAATTTATTTATACAATATTTTTTTTACAAAATATTGAATGTACAAGTTATTTAAGCTAGAGTACAAGTCCTTTATGCATGAAACCATTTATTTACAAAATTCTTATTAAATCCTATTTATATTTATTTTTAAGGCATAATTTACAAACCATTCATGCATAATTCTTATAAATTATTTTTCCTAAACTCACTAAATATTTTTACAAGTCTTTAAAACCTAAAGTACAAGTGCTTAATGCACAAGAACCAAAAATTATATTTATTTACTTTTAGACATGATAAAAATTAACAAATAATTTTTATAACTTAACTAATTATTAAAACTATATTTTTCATATATTTTATATAATAGTACAACCCTATTAAGCATGTTTTACAACTCCTATAAGCTCAACCCATTTTTCTTTTCATTTCAGATAAATTCGGTTCACCTAAATAAAAATAACAATCTTAATTATTTTCTAATTAACCAAACCTCTTAACTAATTTAGTTCCTCTCCCTAAACTCTCAATACAACTCACCAAAGCCTATTGTGCAATACCCTCAAGCTCTACTTGATCCCTCCTCCAAAAACCTGGTTCGATCCCAACTTAAAAACCATAACTAAATTACATCTTGATGATACATTGAATATAGCCATGAACACACTCTATTTCCTCTCCTCTCTTCTCTTCAATAAAACCCTCCACATGTCTCCCTTCATTAGCAAGAACACACCTTATTGGTAGATAAAACCTTAGGCTAATATTCGGCCACATCACCTTCCCCCTCCTCAACCCAAGTGGCGCATTCCACAGCTTGCCTCAGCCCTTGTCTCCTCTCTTTGTCCCCTTATCACTTCCCACATAAACCCTAATCATCTTCCTATAAATACACAACACAACTATCACCTTTATTCACACCATCACTCGACCAATACTCAAACACAGCCCCATATCATTTCATTACTGATCACAGCCCCACACCATAAACCTTAGGAAGCTCGGAAGTGGAGGAAGAATCATTAGTGTTCAAGAAACCCAACTATCTCTCAAAACCCTACCCGAACCTTAACCCTAAGTAAGTTATCTAAACTCTTTTACATTTGGTTTATTTTATTTTATATATCACTTAAACTATCCTAAAGTAACCATTAATAATGAACATAATTAAAAACATTAAGTTTTCTTTTCCCCTTTTGATGTCTGATCAACCAGAAACCCCAACACATACCCAATATGTTCGACTTTAGTAGCAAGTAAATCAAAAACTCATAAAACATGTTAAAACATATCAAGTAATATCATATCATACCTAAAGGTTAGTCCTAAATCTTTAAAAATCTTAAAAACCAAATCGAGTATGGTTTCTGTGTTTCTATCAAGTAAAAACCAACCCACAGACCTAACTTTCGCCCTATAAACAAACCTCTAAACGATCTCTATAAATTATGTATTTTGGTATTTATAAAGTTCACATGACAAACAAAATATAGGAAGAAGAATCACTAAGAATGATTAAGTTATCATTAAAATATCGAGTCCTAAAATCTACCCTATATCGCTAAAACTAGAGTTAAGAATTTCAGTTATTTCTTTTCAACATATGTCGACCAACAGCCCAACTTGTGACCCTTAAACAAACCAACAAACGACTTTTATAAAATCTAATTCTTGGCATATGGATAGTTCACCTAGCAGACTTTAATTAGGAGAAAGAAATTCGTGAAAAGATCGATCGAGTCAAAAGATATTGAGTCCTAAAGTTTGTTCAATATCGCTAAAATAGGACTTAAACATTATCAATTATTGATTTTCCATTTTGTCGACCCAACTTACTGATTTTCAAACCAGTTTTCGACCCTTATTTGATCCCTATAAATTTTGAGTTTTTGGCATATTAAAGTTCACCTAGTGAACTTATTGTAGAAAGAAGAATTTTACAAAATGATCAAACGAGTAGTGAGTTATTGAGTTTCAAAATATGGTCGATCGCTAGTTTAAAAACCCATTTTCCAGATTTTTGTAAAAACATGTTTTACCTAGTCGACTTTAGTAATTTATTTCGAGTATCAAACGATTTCCATAAAATATGAAACTTGGCATATTAAATAACGACCTGGCTAGCTATTCATAGGAACAGACAGTATGCAAAATGATTTACTTATCGCTAAATAATTCGCGTCCAAAACTCTAGCCAAGTCAACTATTTTATGTGCATTAATTTTATTTGATAAGAGTTATTTTGGGGCTAATTTTGTAATTAATTATTATCAAGTGTCATTTTTGTCAATAACAAATGAACAGGGTAGAAAATGTCATTTTTGAAACTTAAGGGTAGAAACTATCATTTTCCGAAAGTTCAGGGTATAAAATGTCATTTGACCAAACCTTAGGGATTAAGGTGTAACTTTTCATAACTAACATTTTTATTCTATTTTCCGATCTAATAGAAAATATAGAAGCGTAATACGCTTATTTCCATAACGAACCAACGAACGAAAGTTATCTTTAACGAAAAAACAAACATATAAACAACGAAACGAAACGAACAAAAGAACGTATATGTTGGGAACACGTTTTGTATTATTCAAGTATTGATCATATTGTATTAAGGTTGCTTAGGCCTTTAGGTTTGTTATTAGGCCCAGCCCGTGTAGAAGGCCCATGGGCTGTGTCGTTTATTTAGTTTATTATGTTTAATTATGTTTTATTAGAGGAATTAGGGCTACAAGCCCATGCCCATGTAAAACTATAAATACCCCCTCCCACCTTAGGGAGAGGGGTTGGTTGATGAAGTTCTAATTATGTGTGTTAATATGTGTTTATCATCTTCCACTCTCTTTCTCTTTCTAGCTTTCTCTCTCTAGATCTAGTAGGTAATTAGTGGTTAATTAGTGGTAGCTTAATTCATAAAAGTATAAAACATCAAGTGGTATCATTCGCCTAGGGGTAATATAGGTTGTTAGAAGGTTAGATCTAAGAAAAAATTAAGAAATCCGGATTATTAGATAAGTTACTGTTTCATTAGATAACCTATTGTTCATCAGAGATCTAGTAGTCGAACGAGTGGTTTTGATCGAACGAGTTGTTTTTTAGTTGAACGAGGTTTTGTGTGATCGAACGAGCAAGGGTGATCGAAGGAGCAAGTTTCATCGAAGCAGCAAGTTTGATCGAAGGAGCTTTCATCGAACGAAGAAAAGGGTAGTCGAGTTAGACTTACTCTTCCAATTGATCGAACGAACTTGTTGATCGAACGAGCATCTTTGATCGAACGAGCAAACTTGATCGAACCATCAAATTTGATCGAACCATCAAATTTGATCGAACGAACAACTTTGATCGAACCATCAAACCTGATCGAACAATCAAATTTGATCGAACGAACAATTTTGATCGAACTATCAACTTTGATCGAACGAGTAATTTTGATCGAACCAACCATTTGATCGAAGGAACAACTTGATCGAAGGAACCAACTGATCGAAGGAATCAACTGATCGAAGGAACCAACTGATCGAAGGAACCATATTTTGATCGAAGGAGCAGTCTGATCGAACCAGTTGATCGAACCAGAATTACTTGGATTTCTTACGAGACTAACCGAGTTTCTAATCTTCCAACAACAACCGTCTTTATCCTTTAAAGATCCTTAACCGACACAAGCTACTACACGATGTCTCAACCACCACACTTTAATTACTACTACCAGCTACAGCAATATCCTCAACAACAACAATACTCTCAACAACAACAACAATTTCCTCAACAATATCAACAACATCATGCATTTGTGCAACAACATCAATTCATTCCTCCACCACAACTATCTCCACAACAAATAATGCAACAAAATTACCTTCAGAACAATCCTTCAGTGTCCAGGGAACCTCACTGGTTTCATAAGATGTGTGAAGCTATAAGCAGTCAGCAATCTCGTCATGAGGCTGGAAATCAAGATACTCCACCCATGTTGACACCTGGAAACTATGTGCAGTGGGCAAGTAGGTTTCTCCGATTCATTGAACTCCGCAAACCCCATGGACCGTATTTGAAGCATGTCATCACTGTGGGGCCCTTTCCCGAACCAGTAATTGTTGTTCCAGCAACTCCTGAAAGAGAAGAAACATCCACTCCCATTGCTGTTTCTAGCTATACAACCGAACAAGCCTTACAACAAGAAGCAAATGGAATGGCAATGGCATTCATCCTTCAGGGAATTCCAAATCCCATCTATCGAAGTGTTGATGCTCAGAAGACTGCAAAGGACATGTGGGAGCATGTGCATCTTCTGATGGAAGGAACAGAACTCAATCAGGAAGACCTTGAATCTAAATTGTACATGGAATTCAACAATTTTGTTATGGAACTAGGAGAAACAATCGAATCATACTACCACCGCTTCACCAATGTTGTTAATGACCTTGATCGTCATGACATGATGTTTCCAAGGATTGCAATCAACTCCAAATTTCTGGGATGCCTAGGTCCTGAATGGCAGAAATATACAACATTTGTTAGGCAATCAAAGAAGATTGGTGAGATCAAATATGGATTGATTTATGATTTTCTCAAACAACATCAATCAGAGGTGGACAAAGAAGTGGCAGCAAGAGGAGGTTTCATACCAGGACCACAACCTAACTCGGTTGCACTAATGGCTCAACCAACATTCTCTCTACCTTCTCAGGAATTTGGAAACTCATCTTATCAACCAAGCTTTCAACCTCAAAACCAACTTGTCCCATATGAAGCACCATCTCAACAATCAAGCAACCAAATGGTAACCTATAACAACACTGACTCCAACTTTTACACAAACAGTGAATATGATGAAGAAGAAGATGCATTCAACTCACTAAATGAAGCATTTGGGTTGATTGCAAAAGCGTTTGGGAAATTTACAAACAAGTCAAACAATCGACTTCGTTCATCCTCCAAATACAAGGAATCAGGCAGTTATTAATGATTGTCGGGTAGAAATTCAGAACAGATCATCAGGGAGATTTGGTTCAGGGAACAGAGGAGGTTATGGGGCACAAAGGTTTCAAGCTGGAGAACAAAGGTTTCAGTCTGGGGGTAATAGGAATTATATGGGGGCAGATCAGAACAGGAATCAATTGAATGGAAAGGAATCAAAAGGCATTGCAAATACTTCAATCACATGCTACAACTGTGGAGGGAATGGTCATATGGCTACTGCATGTCCAAAGCCTCGTACTATGGGCAGTGCATATCACAAAGAAGCTCTCTTGATGGCACTTAAGGATGAGAAAGCAAGCTTAATGAATGTGAAAGAACAAAGCTTCATGGCAAATGCAGATTCAGATGATGATATGGAAGATCTTGAGGCAAACGCAGCTGTAATGCTCATGGCAAATATGCAGGAAATGAATATGTCTGAGACAGGCCCGGTCTACGATACTGACGGTCTTTCTCAGGTACATGATCCACAATGTTTACTACATGAGATTGCTTCACCTTCCGCATCTTCATCCTCAAGTGAAAATTTTGTTCAAAATGATTCACCATTCTCATCTTCTTTAGATAATCAAATCAACACTGATATATCATTTGATGATGATAGAACAGTTGTCTCATTTGATGATCCAATAGAAGATGACAATCATGATCAGATTGAACAAAATGAGCATTTGACTAATCAAGATTCGGAGCTTCAGGCCTTGCGAATGTCCACCCAATCACAAATAAAGAAGTGCAATGAAATTAATCAGACCTTAAAAGCCAAAATTGCAGTACTATCTCGGGACAATGAGTGCTATAAACAACAACTTTCTGGATACCAAAAACAAGAAAAACGTGAACAATGTTTTGAAATCGCTTTCCAAAAAGAATATGTCAAAGTTCAAGATTTGCAAAACCAAGTACGTGAATTAACCGATTCTAAGGCTGAGCTTCTCTCTCAAAAAGAAAAGGATCAATTTGAATTCAAAAAACAAATTGATTCCTTAAATTCTGAGCTGTTAAAAACTCAATCTGAGCTTTCAACTTCTCAAAATCAACTTCTTGAGGAAAAGCAAGCCAGCAGCAAACGTGTTGATTCATATCTTGAGGAAATCGTCACCTTGGAAGCACAAGTTAAAGAATTTCAAAAAATTATGTATAAAAATGGTGAATCCATCACTCAAATCCAACAACTAACGGTAAAACCAAATCCGAAAAGGACACGGATTTGCCCTTGGTAGTGATTACCCACGTTGTCTCTCAAAAGCACTCAGTAAAAATCCCAAGATATACAATGCAGAACTATTGTTTGATGATACCTTTGAACGTGTTGTGATATATGGCAATGATGAGGAAATTGATGATCTTGAACGTCCAAACAAGTTTGAGAGTCGATCAAACAGAAATCTTTCAAACAAAGATCCTTTAAAAGAAAAAGATTTTTCAAAACATGATTATGATTACAACGCAAGACCTCATATAAGCAAATCATTTGTGCCACCAAAAGATAAACCAGAACAAACGTTATTAAAAACCTACATGAATACCTCTTCTTCAGTAAATTCTGTGTCCCAAACAGATGCACAAATCACAGATTCTTTGACAGAGGAAGATGTTAATCCAGAAATGCCTACAGCTTTTAAAATTCTTAAATATTTTGAGACATTTATGGAGGACATCAAATTTTTAGAAAATGAAATTGAGTTTAACTCAAAAATCACCGTCTCCGCTTTTTTCTCTCCTATGGAGAAAGAAAAGCGAGATGTTCTTCAAAACAAAATTTTACCTCACGTCAATCATCTGAAAAAATGTGCAACTCAATGGGAAGAGGATTTACAGACAGAAATGGTATCTATGAAGGACATTTTCAAAGCAAAAGACGTCATAATTCATAAACAAAATCTTCACAAACAATATTTGAAAAATGAAGTTGATCGACTCTTGCAAAATGTTCTTAGTCGTGACGTTGTTTCTGTGTTGATGAATGCACTTTATGAATCTGGTAATGAGTGTCTTATGAAAAATCATGCTGTTGATAAAGAGATGTTGCAAATAGAAATTGAGAATCTAGTGAAAGAAAATGAGAATCTCTCTCAAATTAACAAAGATGTGGAAAATAAAGTTTTTCAACTTCAAAAAAGACTTGACTGGTGTCAAAGTCAAAGTGCAAACTTTGAAATAGAACTCCAAAATCTGAAACTGTCTTTGTCATTTCAAAACAGTCATGAACCAAAAAATCTTGACTTAAATGATAGTGATGTCTTA